>JABAJT010000125.1:0-15826 GCA_018850275.1 Tephrocybe sp. 9174TJB
ATGCATGTCCGATAATCAATGAGAAGACGCGCGAGGGGGGTGAAAAGGGGGAACGGCGGATAAATTCGCAGAAGTTCCGTGAACGCAGGTCGTGGACGCACAAAATTAGAAAACTAACCGCACACCGCCTGAGAAACTCATACTTTTGCGGAGGTAAATTGTACGGAGTATTAATGAAGAAAAAGAGAAAATAAAAGGCGTGATCAGCGAGCCACGCTAAAGGAGATCGCTGAGAATGGATATTACTTACAGATTACCTAGAACGCCGACTGACGTTGCTTTCTTAACACCGGAATTGAGCCATCGATCCGGATTGAAAACGTCTGCATCGTGCCCAAATACCTCTTTGTTCCTGCACAGGTAACCGACGTCAGTTGGATGCGAGTCAGAGGGAGACTCACAGGTACCAGAGATGTGCAGGTACCAGGAAACGTCACAGAGTGGGGGAGATGTGGGTTTCACTAACCTATTATAGCCAGTTATGGACGTGATAAGATTCAAGCCCTTTGGGATGGGAAGCTCTGTGATTACTTCGCCAGTAGTGGTGCTGACAGGCTTTGAGAGGGGAAGGACGTCGTCCCTGGAAGCTTGCCTATAGGTGTTAATCGCAGCAGGATGATACCGGAGAGTCTCCTGAAAGTGAATCGCCGAATCACCAATTAACCGGCCTGATAGATAACCTGGATAAGGGAACCAAACTGACCTTCATAACTGCATTCAGGTAAGGCATGGAGTCCAGATCCGCATTAGAGTAGGTAGTTTGTCCTCGTGATTGCAGAGTTCGTTGCATGGCTCTTATCTCAGCCCTGAGCTTAGTTTGAATCTCGGGGTGGCGCGCCATTTCCAATAACATCCAGCTGAGCGTGTTTGCTGTTGTTTCATGTCCTGCAAGGATAACCACCCTGTTCGAAGTTGTCAGGGCCCGAAACGGAAAGCAAGTGAGCCTCATGATGTTTTACCGCATAAGGCCAACCATCTCCTCGTCGCTCAATCGGCGTTTCTCATCCTCGGCCGAGTTGGCTTTGACTATATTGGCAAAAATCCGTGAGCACATGGGCCGCTGTAGTTTGGATAATTGTCTTAGAAGCACATACCAAGCAGGCTCATAATATCTTTTCCGTGGCCATGGCCCTGCGATTTTTCTGCATACAATTTCTTGGCAGCTTGGATGGAGAGCTTGGCCGTATATCGAGCGTGAGTCAGCTTCTTCGCTGGCATGTAATCTCCAATTATTTCGCGGAGACTCAGTGGTATGTAACCAAAGAAATTTTGCACAAAGATTGAAGGCCGTGACGGTGTTCCGAAGGTTTCCAAGCTACCCAGAGTTTATTTCATCAATTGCGTCATCATTATACTCTGAGATTGACCGGACTTACAGCAGATTTGCAAAGGCCTTGCCTAGTTCATTTTTGCCATTGTCGAGAGTTTGGAAGTGATAGTCAAAAGCCACTGAATATGAGATCAAAATGCTGATGCCCGAGCAGAACGACTACAACAACTCGCACCTTCACCAATGGCATCCAAAGCACAACGAGATGCCCAATGTGGGATATCCACAACTACTGAGTCCTCTTCACCCGCTGCGATCATTTCCCTCCACTTGTCGGCCATCTGTATACGCATCAGTCACATATGTCTCCATGAGAGCTCGCGGAGTTGCCGACCTTCGTTGCACATGCCGAGAACACGGGGAGGTAGTGTCTGGCTTCGGGTCCGGAGAACCCAGGTAACATGATCTTCCGTTGCCGTTTGTGTGCATCACCTGAAAAATTACATAACAGATTTTTTTCAAAACGTCAGGGTTGGTGGCGTTAGATGTAACGGTTGCCAGTTTACCATCTGCCCAGAGAAGGCCTCTTCCCGTTGTGAGACGTGATATCTCCCTGCGTTCAGGTTGCTTTGGGAAATTGTAGCCTGACGTTTGATAGATATATTGGAGAGCTTTTGGGTCCGATATCAGCAGTCTATCCTCCTAGTGACGATTGTAAGGAGCGGTGGAGAGATGGAGAGGGAGTACACACCCCAAAGAGGGCTTTAATCTTGATAACCTCTCCGTATTGAGCTTGCCAATTGAGTTCAACCTGTTGTCACAGACGATCATCCATCAGGCAGCTCTGGTGATCGACAGAGTGGCGTGCGAGAAATACCTCTGCAGCTTGGCCTTGAGCCATTTGATAAAGATTTCCTGTTGAAATAGAGATATTAGGGCACATGCTAGGCTGAAGGGCACTACATTACCAAGTATGAAAGACGACGGCGTTGGGCCGGGCAAGTGAGCGATGGAAATACGCGTCAGGCGCCGATAGACATGTCGCAAAATCAGAGACAAGGCACCAAGAAAAACACAGAAAGTGAATAAATCCATGTTGGGGGTACTGGAGGCCGAGCATTTGCAACAGACGACACCCCTTTATACCCTCGTGGGGAGGATATTTTTGTGTACGAGGAACAATCTCGAGAAGTTGGTGGTGTGTCTACGGGGGTAGTTATGTAGTATCCGGCAGTGATTACGGCGACAACGATACCCCACCTGCCTTGAATAGGTACAGTAACTGATATGGTCTTGAGTTAGACTGTCAAGGAGGCCGCTGGCTTTGGTAAGGTCCGCGTTGCTCCAGGTTGCTCCGCGCTCGGCATGTATTGAGTCAATCCTGAGAACAAGGATTCTTTAGTGTACGCCACCACGCAGAAAAATCACACAGTTCAAAACACCTCACGAGGACAGTCTTCTTGACTTCTCGTGAGTTCATACTAGTGCCAAATATCGCATGAGTGAGTCCTTGGCAGAGAAGCAAGACATCTATAGCCACACAATGACCGCGATAACCCAGGCGAAAAGACGGAATACGGGCCGATTGAAAGAAATAGTCATTCGGTGCGTATCCTATCCAACCACATCCCTTGCTAACGAAACCGGCGTCCTAAGCCTTGTCCTCAAGTCCACTTGTGACAATCCCCATGGAGCTTAGTCCTGTTTGTCCATCTGGCAAAACGTTACCAACAGTCTTTTTTCAGACACGCCTGGGAAGAGAGAACGACCCCGGTCCGTCGTTAAGATTTTTTTGGAGTAGGAGCATGGTGTGGCTGACGCCACTGGTCGGGAGAGTCAAGTTTTCGGAGAGAATTTGGCAAGAATTTGATCCAAATCTGGGTCACAGTGACACGTGACGGGTTGTTTACTTTGGATAGTTGCCCGAATCTGGAGGTTTGCAATGGAATTCTTCTCTCAGACTTATGTTGCCCTTCGCGGGCCAACTGGCGCGCCACAAACGCCCTCAGATACCATCAGCAGGCTCAGTGACCGTCTGTCGCCAGCGACTCTGCTCGCTGATCGAAGGGCAGCAGTTCTAGCGTTGAAGGGCCTCTCCCGCGATTGCAAGAAAGATGTCGGTGATCGCACGCTTCCTGGTCTTCTTGAGGTACTCTCGAACGATGCTGAGGTCGACGCAGACATAGGCAAGGCAGTCATAGAAACACTGCAAGTGCTTTGCGACACAGAGGAGGGGGACGCAACGGCCAAGGAACTCGGATTCACATACAGTGATCATGTGCTGGCGAATGAGAAGGCCTCTCATACATTGTTCGATATCCAAAAAGTTCTTGCCTTTGAAGGCGCGTTCGAGAAGCTATTTAATATCGTAACTCAAGAAGGAGGTGTGGAAGGTGGTGCGGTGACAAGTGGGGCTTTGGCTTGTGTTGATAGCCTCCTCCGTTTCAATACTTCGAATCAAGTGAGATTTCGTCGCGTTTGTGTATAATTGGCCTAACCCTGACCGTGTCCAGAGCTACTTCCGCGAAACACCTCTACCGCCTGTTCTTTGCTCTCTTCTTCTGTTTCCACCAAATTTACAAGTACAAGACCCTGCTCCTCAAGAGTTCGCGCTGCAATTTTGGGATAAGCTGAAACAAGCAAACGCTTCCCTCATCATTGGCATTTTGGGAATGCTGATAAGCTCCAAGGGTGGAAGTGTAAGTGATATGGTACAGTTCTTTGGAACCACGTTCCTAACAGGTCCTTTAGGCTCAGGAGAGTTTTGCATTCACAAGGTGCCTGGTCGAGATTGCACTGGCATCCAATGCGCCTACTCCCCTGAAGACTCAGGTAGGAGATGCGCTTTCTTGTCGAGAAATTTATCTCACGATTAGCTAAGAGCCTTCGTCTCCTGCCTCCCAATTTGACATTCCCCCTTTCAGAGCTCATATTGACACCATATATGCCCGTTGCTGAAACTAATGGTGAAGAATGGGATCGTTTGGAACCCGCATCGGCACTTGACGTTTTGTTGGAACTTGCACTTCACGGGGAATACAATGGCATGGAGAGCGGGAAGCGTTCAAAGGATGGTCTTGAGTTGAGGACCGCGGCAGTAGCTGTCTTTGAGGTAACTCGTATCTTATCTCCAAGGAAGTTGTTCTCATCTACCCTATCCTCAGAATTTCGTCCAAAAGGAAGAGATCAGGCAAACTATCGTACAGGCAATGCTACCACCACAAGGTCTGTCTATCAGTTCCGTTTACTCAAACAGCGCCTGAGTCCCCCTTTGTAGGCTCAACAGGAGCTGCGCCCCTTACTCCACTTCTCCATGCTCTGATTTCGCCACCAACCACCGCATCTGCACTAGACCCGGCCAATGTAACCTCTACTCACCTCGCAACACTCATCTTCTCGCACCTTCTACGCTCCTCTTCACGAACCAAGGCCCTGGCACGCACCATCACCCCTACTCCAGTGTCAGCTCTCCCGGATCCAGACGCAGGCTCGTTCTTCGTGCCTGCAGATGGTGCACCCCCGCCTCCACCTGAGGTAGAAGACGACGAACCGCCACAATCGGTTCTCCAAATCCTCAGCGAGAATTTGTCACTATCGTTCTTGTCACGATCGCGTGCGAGCGCCTCGGATCGCGAATCGAGGGAATGGGATAGGCTTGTGGTCGGTTACTTATGCCTCCTCTCGCAGTGGCTATGGGAAGACCCTCAGTCTGTTCGCGAATTCTTGGACGCAGGTGGGTTTGGTGTGGTAAGTTACTTTCAATAGTTTCATTTTTTGAATAATTCCTAACCTTCCTCTATCCCACCCTTCAGCTTGTAGAGCCTATCAACCAGACCTCGGAGGCAGACACTGTTATTCCAGCGTTATGCGCGTTCCTCCTCGGAATCTGCTACGAGTTTGACCGTGAGCCGGGTGAAATTACGAGGTGAGATCATCACTGTACATCCTAAACTTGTCTTTATCGTGGATTCATTCAGGACAACCATATACCCTATTTTGAATCGCCTTGGTGTTGATACCCTCGTCGGAAGGATGGCCCGGCTTCGTGAAGACGAGAGGTTCAAAGCCGTGGGCCCTGATACCGCCGTTCTACCATACCCATCTGTCTCCTATCATCAACCGTCCCTTAAGCCCACCACAGAAGACGAGGGAGAAGTCTGGTTTGATTGGGCTTTCGTTGACTTCTGGAAGTCGAACTACTGTTCGTTGTTACTCTATGTTTCTCCTTGCATCAACGCAGTAACGCTACTTCCATTTAGATACCATCCAACGAGGCTTCTCAACTGAACCCGACCAACTATCACCTTCGGCATCAGGTACGATGCCTTTCCTCGATGTATGCATGAATGAACAACTTATCCTACCTTCTGCAGGACAAAATGCCGAGGCTGCGATACTCGTCGCCTCTCTCCGAGAAATGATCCGTACACAGTCACAAGAAATTGAGACACTCCAACGGAAAGTCAAGGAGCTCACCGTCTCAAGAGACGAGGAGGTTACAACTTTAAAAGCGCAAGTTACTTCACTTTCGGCTGAGCTTCAGCAAGCGGCAGAGAAACAGAAGGAGACGGAAAAGGAACAAGAGGATTTGTTGGTGTTGTTGGATGAAGTGACAATCAAACGCAAGAAGGATAAGGCCAGACTGAGGGAGATTGGCCAGGAGGTCTCGGAAGATGAAGCAGAGGACGAGGACGCTGATGATGAGGATTAGTAATTAATATACGGATTCAAAGTTCAAGCTCTTAATAGATCGAATGCGACTTCATCAAACCATGCCACCATTGCCATGGGACATCAGTTCGACAACTCTGAAGATGCAGAAAGTCTGAATCTACTCGCAAGATTTTGCTCAAGTTTCCTTGCCAACGACGGGAGAAGAAACCCAGTGTCTACGTCTGGCTCTGGCTCTCCCATCCCGATTGTTACGCCTGTTCCATTACCATACTCTGCTCGTAGCACCGACGTTCTTGAGAGAATGATTTCGGGCCCAAAAGGTGGATATTCGAAATTTTATCGACTCAAAAACTACGCAGATTAGAAGCTCAGTCGTATGTTCTCCGGTATAGAAGCTCTTGTGCGCTCGTTGAGTTTGGCGGAGAAGTTGGAGAGAGGAGAGTGCAATTCAGAGGTATGCATAGACTTCCTCACTCTATCTGAATTTCATACTGACTGGCCAAAAGCAGGAAGGTTTTATTGGTAGAGATAGCACGAATACACCAAAGGAACGCGATTCTGTCAACATTTCAGGCTCTAACCGACCCTCCCACCCTCATCTGAAATTTCGACCAGTGCGACCCGCTTCACCTTCAACCCTCATTGCTCTAACAGAGCCCTACCTTATGACATGGACTACACGTATCCGAGTCCCTGAGAATACAAACCCAGCGCACTCTCAGGAACTGCAAGGAGCTTCTGCCTCGACTGTCCCTCCGAACCGATGTGTACCATCGTTCCCTGCATCTCTTACTAGCACAAGGCCAAATGACTGGGGTTACTGATCTTGGTTCTTTTGCTGGGCTCATTTTGCTACTATACGTACTGTTTCTCTTCTCCTGGGATTACTGCTAGTTCTGGCAAGCTGCACAAGGAATCGTCTATGGGAATACTCGAAGAGGATGTGAGGATGGGAATGGGTGAATGGAAGGAATGTCTAAAAGGCTAGACCCGAAGATAGCACTGTATATGCCGCCTATGCATGCCACGTATTGCTTCAATGTTTGTACTTGAATTGCGCCATCATATCAGATGTGCTCTGGAGTGGTGTTAACACGGGCTCAGGGCCCATATACCCTTGGCAATTTGCTTTTAGGAAGAGCTCTTTCCCAATTGCTTCACTGGCAATTTCGTGCTGAAAGCAAAAAACGATTATCGACATCCACAATGTTATACTGTATGAGATACTTGGAGATCCTGGACTCGGTGGACATCTGTGGCGCCACGCAGACGGGTCGCATTGTGCATGGCAAGAAGCAACAAATGAATATTAACCAGATCCTTCTATCATTCTGACTCCTGAGACATGGTTGACTATAGCGCTACATAACATTTATCCTTCAAGCTCACTGAACCAAACTGCCGCGGTTCCTGCCTCTTGTTATCTCAGACGCCCTCTGTTGCACCGATCTCGTCAGCTCCATAATTGACTCCAACTCACGTGAAACCTGCTGTCGCCCTTTCTCCATGTCCCCCTGCATACCAATAGCCATTTTTTCGAACAGGTCTTGCTTGATATGATCCAGCTCTTTTACCACCATTGCTCTTATAACATCAGCAACTTTGTGCGGAGGTTTTATAGTTGGGTTTGGAAGCTTGGCTAGGTGTTGAAGCCTTTCTGCGAGCTCGTTTATCCTGGAGGTGTCTTGTTCAGCCCAGCCTGCTAAAATATCCAGTTTGTGCCGCATCTTGCCACAACACATAATGCGTGAAGACTTGACGGTGTATCAGAATGATAAATAAAATGCATACCTTATTTTCAGCACCTTCAATCTCATTCAAACTGGCCCTCAGTCGCACAAGCTCTTCATGGCTCCGGTCCACATGCTGAGCGAGCTTCCCTCTCAAATCATAGAGATCCTCGGTGGGCCCACAAATGTTTTGTCCCTGTCTTAATAGCTTCTGAATTTTCCCCTCGATACCTGTTCCATCCTCCATATCCAAAGCCGGCATACTTTCCTCCTCCACTGAATTGGGGTTGACATAATGTTTCTCAAGTTGATCTGTCATCAGCTTCTCCAGGAGTTTGTCAAGAACTTCGACAGAGACCTTAACCTCCTCCCAGGACCATTCTGCGGGATCCTCGGTACCCAGAGGAAGATCTATAGACACAAAGGACTTAAACTGTTCCTTCCACTGTTGTAATTCCTCACCCATAGCATCTATGTTGTCAGGCGGAAGTGCCAAAGGCTGCTCAAGGGCCTCAAGGGCAGCAACCCTTAACATCTCAAGTTGGGCAGCGGCGAGCTTAGCCTTTTCGTGCTCGTCCTGAAGGCGTTTCCGTGTCTCAAGTGTGCAGCGCTGGTAATGGCTTGAGGCTTCTGTCTTTTTCCAGCGGGAAAGCTCCTTCTTGGCAACCTCGAGCTCGAGATGTATGCGAACCGCATGCGCGGTGTACCTGAATTTCCAACCAACGTCAACATTAGCTGAGATTTGCTATCCAAAGGGCGTACGTTAGACGACTTTTGAAGAATTTGAGAACGTCCATGTCACTGTCAGTGATTGAGGGAAAGAATTAGAAATCGATGGAATAACCTGAATTCACGTCGATCCTTTTCCCTCCGGCTTATGAGGTCACACGATGACGTAATGTGATGGTCAAATACGCCCATCCCATGGCCCATGGTATGCCCGCATTGTGCTCGTGTGTGCAGAGAACGTTTTGCCAATTTTTTGTGGACAATTTTGGGAAGACCAACAGACCCGGGGTGGATACAAGTCATGCTAGATTTTGGAAATTAGGTTTCAAGGAGGAAAGGTTGTGAATTCTGAGCGATAGCACAAACAACATGGAGGCATTATTTAATTTAGTCATGATCAACCGGTACGTAGTAGTTGGATCCTGTGTGGTAGAGACGGTGCCTGCCTCTAAAGGCCACGCTCTTCTGAAACGAATGTGGGGAGATAATGATAATCCAGATATGTACAAGGGAATAAATATCCATTGAAAGTCCGAGGAAAGGACCGAAGAGAGCAAAGATACAACTAACGTCTGAACGACAACCATGTGCCGTCTGCATGATTTTGGCCACTGCTATAAGCTAGATCTGAACACCCCAGAAGAGTCAGCTTTTGTGACAAGGAATAAAGAAGTAGAAGTGCGTACCGATTGGTGATGTGAAGTTGTGCACCATATGGTTCACTTTCGAGGTTCGTGTCTTGAGCTTTGACACGTTCTCTTCTGACAACTGGTCGATACCGCCCAACTCGATATCTGCTCCCCTTTTTCTGTTCGGTCGGAGCGGTGGCAGACTCCCAACGGCATCTCGATCCTCTTCGCTCCAGTCCTTGTCTATGGATCCCTGAACCGACCTTCCCATGTCATTCGCGACACGGATGACAGGTGAGTTGCTATGATGATATTGGTCATCCATGCTCTCAGCATCTAGCTGGAGATGCGATTGTTTCATTGGCGAAGAGGTGAGGAGATATGTCCCGGTGTCCGAGTTCCTTGCGCCGTAGTTGAAGTTACGGTGGTTCGAATGTTGGGTCATGTCCGTTCGCGTGAAGTTCCCGCGGGATTCGTACACGCTTGCGGTAAACCCAGTAGCCGATCTACTACGTTTACGCTCCTTGGAGGCATCGCGCGCTGCGATCTCTCCTTCAATGGATCGAGGAAAGAAGATCTTTGATCGGGGGTCAGTCCATCAGCGGGGCAAGAGAGCCTAGGAGAAACGTACGACGAGAGTTATCCCTGATGAGATCGAGCAGCCAAAGCCAGCTAGAATTGCTAGGAAGTCTATCGTAGATAGGAGGTGAGGATTGAGGCTATGCCAAATATACATTGGATCAATACTCACCCGTCCAAAACATGTTCTCGTTGATATGGTGGTGCGGTCGTACGCCATCAATGCCGAGAATCAGAAGGGGTACAGTGAATAGGAAACGGAAAACGACACGAATCATCTATCACAAGATGGATAGGTCAAATTGACGAGCGTGAAATGAATCAGACTGGACGTACATTCAACTCAGAAAACTTGGTCAGGCGCACAATAGTATTGATGTCAACGCCTTCCGCGCGCTTTGATACATCAACATATAGTCAGCCTCATGTCGACGTCAAAAAATCCACAAGTGACTATAACATACCAGGTTACTGAGGAAACTCGGGAATGTGAACCTATTCAAATCAGTCAGCCGACCTCATCCCAAGAAATCCTGTACTCACAGGACTGGCGTGAACCAGAGTGTCAACGATAAGCTGCCCAGACTTCCTGCCAGATATGTATAGGCTTCTGACTGGAGACACCACATGTGTCTGTCAGCATGGGGGCTATTATTACGACACTATCACAAGTTGACTGACCTTGAGTGGGTCCGAACGTGTGAGGACAGTGATAATCGGCATATACGTGATAGCGAGGACAGACCCCACGACCCATGTCTTGAAGTAGAGGCTTTGGAACCAGTTCTGTTGTGCGGAGCCTGAATTGACGAGGAAGAGCCAGAAGCACAGCTCTGCGTGGGATGAAATGACGTCGATCAGTCATCTGGGCGCGCCCGGGCCAAAATTATCGTAGGCGCTCGTACCTTCTAAATGAGTGACCCTTGGGCGACAGGGTAAGAATTTGATCGCCAAGGTGAAATGTATAAACTTACATTTCCAAGCTCCATCCGATGGACAGGCATAGCAATAACGGAAGATTCGAGTGTTGGGCGATAGGTCCCCATAATTGATAGGGCTTCGGGACAACTAGGTAGGCAATTAGGGATGACGGGAATCTGAGCAAGGGCTGCTACTTACTCCCGTAGACCGGAAGCGCAATGAAGCCTTCGTAGTATTTGATGACGGCGAAGCCGATGGAATACGTCGCTATTAACGGCACTGTTAATAGATAGGAGTACTGGTGCTGGTTATTAGCACTTTTTTCAAGTCAAAAAAGTTTGAAGGGGCACACCGTCATGATCCTCTTGAAAGCTCCAGACGAGGCCCCACTATTCCATCTACCAAAGTCGGTTTGTGACAAATAATTTCTTCTGGTCATGATCCTACTCACTTGAGGCATTTAAACCGATCGAAAGACCACAGATGGAAGACGAGGAAAATTCCCAACTAATAGAAATTCTAATCAATAACTGCGAAAAATCCTCGATAGGCTAATAATGCTCACCAGACATGTTATTACAGACCAAACTAAAAGACTCGCAGGGGAAGTGTGGGACATTGTTGCGGGAGGCGGGATGAGTCGACTTGGTGGGGGGAAGAGCAAGCTCGAGCCAGCGAGGAGAGTGTCCCTAAAGGCTTATAGAGTGATATCAAAAATAACTGGAGCTTGACCACTTGGTTCTGCCAAGAAGGGGAAAAACTGGAAACTCGATGGTGTGTAATGATATTTATGCATAACTACCCTCCACATGATACCAGATGATACCATGGCTGCAGTATCTCATTTGATGGGCGATCGGCAACCACATTTGGCCGTTGTGCCCTGTTGTGCCCTCTCCGAGTGCGTTTCAGGGAAACCCATTGGCACAGCACGGAAGTGATGGAGACAAGTTCGGTTCATAAAGCTTCCGGGTAGAGCCTCACAGTTCAATGGAAAAAAAGTTAATAATGAACAGCATGCACTGCAAGGCTGCAAGGGCCCATGTTTCCACAAGCTAGAGCTCGTGACAGGTCAGTTGTACAAGTTGTTCTACTTGATGGATGGTGATGTCGAGAAATAGGCGTACTTGGAAGTTCCACATGGATTTATTTGATCGCATCTTTTTCTCCACGTGAAGATTTCAAGCCCGCCTCCTTCGGCTATCGTTCAAGACAATGGCCCCCTCTCAAGACGACAACGAAGACGTTCTACTCGCTGGCAGATACGGCGACATCGACAATATACGTGAATACGTTGAAAAACATGGCTCCGATCCCCTTGCTACCATCCGCGATGAGAATGATAACTGCATTCTTCACATGGTCTCTGGCAATGGCCATCTAGGTAACTTTTTTTGCTATCTATTTCGTGATTCATTTCTCCCATATCTGATTTCTGATAGATTTTTCATAGATGTACTTGAATATCTCCTTCCTTTGGTTCCATCGACTTTGTTGGCAGCTCAAAATAGCGCAAAATCAACACCACTACACTGGGCAGCGCTCAACAAACATCTTTCGGTGGTCCAGAAACTTGTAGAGCACCCCGATGGTCCTGGAATAGACCTGATCGACATCAAAAACAACGCGGGGCACACACCGTTAGGAGAAGCGGAGCTGGCAGAATGGGACGAGGGCTCGACTTGGTTAGTCAAAATGATGAATCTGGAAGCCGAGGACGCCGATAAGGACAAGGGTGAAGTTGACGATGAAGACGTCGAGGTGCCACAAGATATTGAAGTCCAGATCGAGGATGCAGAGGGACAGGTGGCGAAGATGACTATCAGCGGTGCAAATATGTCGACGTCCAAGTCATGAACTATAGGCATGTATGTCATTGTCCAATGCCATCCATGTCATGTCATCTCACGAACCTCATTCTCCAGCGTTCTCCAGCGTCCAAGCAACTGTGCTGTAGATTGACATATCACGAATGATCTCTTTTGAGGCACGTCAAAAATCAGGTCGACGCATCCTTTCTCGGTGTTATTTGTCGGGAAAAAGGACCTGGCAATGCAACACTCTAGAAGTATGTTTGTTTTGTATCATTGGAATTGGAATTACTCAGACCCTAAAATTCGCCCTATGCATGTGGTGTTTTGCATGAGAGGGTGCAAGAAGCAAAGGCCTTATCGCACATCGTGGTTGACCAATATGGCCCCGCCAACTGAGATGACGGGTGGTTGTGGTGCAGTTGTCACAACGTCGGCTTGTTTAAACGAATTGGTAACAGCGCAATTTGCCTTTGAGGAGTAAGGGAAATTACCGGCTTGTGGATAGGCATCCACTACGAGCCATCTGATTCCATGTCTCGTCTGAAAGATCCAGGACCATAAAACCACATATCATCGTTATTGGTGGCGGAAATTTAAACACATGGAATACACGTAAGACTTTCTTGGCTTTGCTTAGTTAGGTACATATGTAGGTATGTATCCAGTTTGGAGAGTTTGAATCATTCAGCATCTACACGATGAAACGCGGTCAAAGCGGTCACGGCCTGATGAGGGGGGACAAGGGAGGCGCGTCGGCATATGGCGGATAAAAATTCATGTGCAACCGACAAGGTTCAAACAGGGACTGTGGGTCTCCTGTACTACTACTAGAGACTTGTCGGAGGGTGCGCGATCGGACGCTGAGGCCGCGCTGAGTTGCCCATCGGAAGTGGGATACTTCAAAGTTAGTACTTAGTCGCACGTCGCTCCCCGAGTACCGATAATATATGAAAGCAAAATCCCAACAGCCGAAGTTTTACTCCTTCCGCGACCCCGTTCCAAACCGTTTCAAGAGAAATTGAAATCTAGTAAGTTAGAGATTAATGTTAACATGTTACATCTTAGGATTCAAAGTCAAAAAGATTTATCCGCCACCCCTTGCTGCTGCTTGGCAACTCGGGTTTTTCTACCTTGTCCACGGGATTTTTGCGTCTTTCTCTTTCCACCTCCTCCATGCGTGTTGCCCAGCTATCGACGGTCGTATCTTCAGGTGGCTTCGACCAGATCTCCTCGAGGCTGCTCTTGAGCTCTGCTTCGAAGTCATCTATAAGTTGCTGCATCGCTACGCCTTCTTCGCGGTGCTCCGGCGTGAACTGCAACAGATGAGGAAGGAGACCTTTCGCCTCGTCTACAATCGTCGCGGTCAGTATTTCTTTGATTTAAGATCGGGAAAATCATACCCTGTATCGTAGCAAATCGTGCAGTGAGTTTCGTAAGAGACTTCAAGAGATACTCCTCCTCGTCCACTGTGCCCTTCCTTCCAGACCCCACCTTTCGCTCCATCTTCCGCTTTGAACGAGAGCTGAGCCTAAGAAAGAATAGCTAAGCAACCGCAAGTAGAACATGGAAGATCGAGCGCATACTTGGATGAACGAGAAGCTGCAGTAGGGGCTACAGTATACCGAGTAAAGGCTGTCGGAGCCATAGAAACATCGGTCATCACATCAACATTATGCAGAGCTACGTCTTCCGTGCCGTAGAATGCGTCTATGATACGTGGTTAGCACTTCCCAGGGAGATAAATAACACATTATGCTCACCCGGCTGTTCAACCTTGCGTATACGGAGCTCACGAACCCTGTTGAGCTGCTTCCTCAATTGATCTTTGCATTCGTTCACATCTTCCACAATTTGAGCGCAGCTGTCGAGAGCTCCAGGGTGGACGACATCTTCAATGAGCTCCGCTTTGGATTGAAGCACGATCTATGATGACCCAAATTCCATATTCTCAGGGCGGCATCATAGAGATTGTGCGACTCGACATAAGCCGTCGCCTCATCAAAGCGTTCTGCACCTATGTATATAAATTGCTTAGAAATAGGCCCAAGTAATATCGAGAAAATAAGTCAATCACCACAAAGATTGAGGTTCCTCAAGGCACTTTCATGTCGCTTAAGATGGTCGTCGATCTTGAATCGTTGATAGTATTTTTCCAAGGCTCGAAGTTCACGAAGGAAAGGAAGATATTCTCTTGGATCCTACGATATCATCAATGAGGTTGCCTCAGAATCGCAGCAACATGAAAATTACCTTCTGGGCATGCTGCGCGATCATCAGAACCAGCGAAAAGTCGTACATCCCGAGGGCAGTATCAAAGAGTCGGTTGGCGTCAACCAGGAAGATAATGTACTTGACGGCATCTTCGACAACTTCCGGATCGCTGTCTAAGGGGCCAAAGTCATGAAAATGTCTGGGTGGTAGTGGCACAAACTCACCTCGTAGACGGAGCAGGAGAGAAAGCCCAGCCTCATGGTCAGGCGGTGTTTTAACGACATAAGCCGTCAATATTGAGTTTACGTATTGCTTGAGATCCTTCTTCTCCAATTCAACTCTGACTGCGTCGCAGAGCTTGGCGATGTTCTCCTTAGGCTGGGAGCCTCGTCTATGAACAAACACTTGAGCATGTGATCAACCTAAAGAAGTATGTCGGCGCACCCAAGATTGCTCAAGAACAGATTGATATGATCGACTTCGTGAATCTGCTCCACAAAAGACGTGATGCGCTCCAAGAACTTCGCCTCGTCGTGTTCGACCAGAACATTGAGGTCGATACGATGTTTCCTGCAAGCAAAGAATGCCTTGCGATAATTGCCTCTATTTCAAGCCATATCAGTGTCCGGTCATGTTTGTGGAGACAACTTATGATCACTTACGCATCGATGTCCTGTTTAACAACTTCCATGACCAGCGGACGAGGATTGATTGTTTCCAAATTTCCGCGTGGCATTTGAAGGACGAGGGACATGGTGCTTGGTACGGCGACGACGATCCTCGAACCCCTCTCAACACGTCTGGTCTCCCAATCCGGTTTCTCTGGTTTCGTCTCAGCCTCAGGATCTTGAGTTCCTACCAGGAGTGTACTCAGACTCGTCACAGGGACGTAGTGGGATTCGTGCGCCGTAGTGGTGAAGATGACGAAACCGGAGGCAACCGTGTAAGATATAGCGTTGGTAGCCAAGACAAATTGTGCATCTCTCGATGCGATGTGTAGTTTTCCTGAACTTCCTAGACCAATGTATACGATTTGTGATTCGGTGCTATCCGAAGCGGTTACGAGGAGGCCCTGGGACTGCAAGCAGAATTCACTGAAATGTGCCACGGACAAAAATTTCTGTTCATGTGAGTCGTCTGGATACAGTTTGGATAAGCGTAGATTGAATCAATTCAGGCCTTAAACTCACATCTATGGATCTCTCCTGATGGTCCTTGACAAGTGATACGGCTCCCAGCTGCCAGTAGCCTTGAGTTCATCGAGGGTAA
>JABAJT010000127.1:5209-17172 GCA_018850275.1 Tephrocybe sp. 9174TJB
ATGGCGGCACACTACATCTGGAGTGTGATGGTCGAAGGCTGGGGTGATCCCAACAGGGTGTTAAACCCTGTCTGGTCAACAACTTCCTTTGCTCTTTTTAGCGCCCTCCGTAAGCTGGTGCCTATCAATGGTCAACGAGAAAAGCACTCATCGCCGCTAGTCAGTGCACCTGTACAACTTTTTTTCGCCAAGTAGTAACTACAACGTTGGTGTTGATTATTTACTGAGCTGCTCAACACGTAGGCGTATCTACAGCTTGAAGGACACACGCTTTGCCCAAGCTGTTTCGATAGTGATCGCCCTTGTGAGTGTTTTTTGTATCCTTTCGACGTACATGGGTCACAAGAACTGGTTTTCAGTTAGCTACGCTCCAGTTTAGCATTGAAATTGTTTTCACCGCACAGGTGAAGTAGCTCCCCATTTATTCTGAACTGATTCCAATATAAACCTCTAATCAGTGGGCCAAAGTGGGCTGGACCAAGGGGCCCAGCACACTATATCTCAAGGTTGAATGCAGTGTAAGAGACTTATTCATAACCAAGAAGGTCGCTATTAACCCAGATTCAATTAGTGGCTGCAGCCCTTTGTGACGTTCTCATCGCCGCATCCATGTCTTATATTGTCAGTGGCAACCATCAACGCTCAATATATGGTCACACATTTTCATCCGTCGCAGCTTTACAAAGAAAAAGACCCATCGCTTTTTGGACGGACACATAACTTGATTGATCGACTGATTGCCCAAGCTATCCAGAGTGGCCTTGTAACTGCACTCACGGCCATCGTCCAAGTCACATTTTGGCTCACTGAACCTCACAGTTTCCTTTACGGATGCTTGTAAGCCTTGAATTATTTGTTTGTTTGGGATCCGGAACGGTCACTGACGATATTTATAGAGTGATGATCTTAGGAAAACTGTCCGTACATTCCCACTACACCTATTGAGCTTACGTGCCCACATTTTATAACCAAGCTATTCCAACGTGTTGATGGCTAACCTTAACGCACGGCGTAGGCTTGGGGAATTGCTTTTGCAGGCTAATTCTGCTAGTGGATGGAGGATAGATGAAACAAATGTGGTGAGTTTGAGCAATGGCTAGTCAGTGTTTGCTATTTAACTCTAATAGCACACCGACGCATTTCGTTTTCGTCAAGCCCATATAGACAGCTCGATACAGAGCGCCCCTAACGTTCGATGATCTCTTGGGTTATTTATAATTGCTAAATTGAAGTATCCTATATATTCGCCTCATCGCTAATGCAAAGTCAAAGGGACTGAGTTAACGCAGCGTTATAGGTGAGAGGAGGAGCATGAGTCAATGACCAGTGGCATCTCATAACTCCCGGCGCTGATGGATGCCGTTGCCTGTATGACGCATGATGAAATATGATGGACGAGTGCGTGAAAAGACGCCATTTAAAGTTATGTGATGAGAAAACGAAGTTTGTATGCTGGCATAACAGATACATCGGACGTACGTACATCAAGCCCTTCAGAACGCGCAGTGACGACATCAGCCATTATGACCAGAATGATGCAAACCATTCCCGCCAGGACCTCTCGTCTCTCTTCTGCGGGGGTGCCTCCTTGAGAGTATATACGAGCTTTTCAGAGGAGATTTCTGGATGTTTGGCAGGGTCGTTAAGAAGTTCCTCGATTCCTTGTAAACCGTTTGGCATAGATTTCGGGGGGACCAGTTGAAAATATTCAGGTTTGTCGGAGAGGTACTCGAAGAACTTGACGGTGAAGTCTCTCCATTTCGCAGCTTCCGTTGCAGAAAGCTTGTCTGATCGTATGGAGCGATTAGAGGGACGAATTACACAAGAGAACGAGAAGCGTATGTACCGTCATGATCATCTGGATGTGGGCTGACACCAGCCCAAACAGGAATGTACCTCGCAGTCACGCCGTATCGTACACGCTCCTTGGACTCGGAATCCTGAACAGTCGCTATCGTTCCTGTCGGCTTGAAGGTTCTCGACATCTTCTCGGTAGATTCTCCTTCTGCAACGCAATCCAATGCTGCGTCGATGGCTCCAGATTTGATGAACACTTGCTGAGGCCAGTGGGTCACACTATCGTCAAAGATATTACCCTCTTTGACACCCAGATCTAAGAGCGTCTGATGATAAGCTTTGGATGCGGTCACGTAGATCCGATATGGAGTCTCGTCTGAGGTACGTGAATTCAGGGCCAGCTTGACGGCGAAACGGCCAATAGAATTTGAAGGTGAATGTATAAGAACAGAAGGTGCTCCATCTTGCAATTTTACCACATCGACTGGGTGGGGGAAAGGCGCGTTGAGTCCAAGGGTTAGGAAGAGCATCTGGAATGTTGAATCAATAACAAGTGAGGAGGGTGGTGACAGGCATTCAACTCACCTGGGCGGTAGCCAATGCGGAAAGAGGCACTGTGGAAGCCTGTTCGTAAGAAATGTCTTCAGGAATCCTTATGGCGAGATCGGCTTTGAGTATGGTATGATCTGAAAATGCGCCATCATGATGACCATCCCCGGTAGTCGCTGCTGTGAAGCAGAGTGTGAGCTTCACTGTGGACACGACAGCGACAACTTTCAAATCAACCTACCGCCTTGCAAAAGTCCTGCCACACGGTCGCCTTCTTTCCATTGCTGGACCTTGACTCCAATTTTGGAGACGCGTCCCGCAAAATCGCTCCCTACAACACGGCGTTCGCCAAATGGTCCTCGAGCATATTGCGTATCGGAAGTGTTCAAGGAGACCGCCAACACACGAACCCTATAACAGCATGGTCCAGGACATGGTCAATCATAGCGCTAGCGATACGAACTTACAGGATCTCGTCATCAGCTAGTTCTTGTATAGGAATGTTCTGAAGCTTTACTTTTGGGTCGAAGACAACGGCCACAGTGTGCGACATGCTTCTAGTAGATTATTTGAAAACTGGACGCATGTGCACGAAACAAAGATTGCGCTTCCTGCATTTAAATGTACAGTGGCATGTCGCGCTTGCACTAGTTGAAAGGAATGAAGGACTCAAGGAAGAATAATCTAACTTCGTTGGGACTAATTGAGACGCCATGTGGATGCGTAGATCGCAAGGACTCGTGTTCAATGGGACCCGATAGAAAAGAATTACTGTATCAGAGGAAAATAGAAATATGTATTGGAGGTCGTTGGCCGGTTGGCGTCGGGAACTCGGGGAACGTTGAATTTACTCCAAATTTACTCTGTCACCAGCGACATATGTTTTTCTTTATTTGTGCCCGGTGCATTCGAGCTGTCTCCGTCCATCACGCAAATGACAATAGTGCTCTTGACCTTCCTCTATTTGGGGTTCTCACAAAGAGTTCTCGTTGCTTCTACTTCTAGTCCCGCAAGCAAAGATGACAGCCTGAGAATCCCCCTGTACAGTGAAACCCCCGATCGCGAGGCATTTTTGCAGGCACTTCTTCGACCTCGAATTTCCTTAATGAATATAGCGCTTCTTATGGAGGACTCTTTGCGAGCTATCGTTTTTGGAAATCAAGGTCTGTAAAGGATTGGATCTCCTTGTATTTGCTTTCTGGTATGAATAATTTCCTCCATGTTGTAGCATGCTTTTATCAATGAAACTCGGACAAAATTCCAGGTCATACACTCAATTGGTCTCTTCCTTGTACCTAAGCGCTCTCTGTCCATATCAGGTCCATATCAGAAGGAGCATCATGGCGTGTGCTCCGCGATTCTGACCAAAATCAGTTAGATGATATCCCTTAGCTGTGGCTCGGGACTATTTCCCTGCCGAGTCGGGGACTCCATCGAATGAAGATGCGGTTCTTCAAGGTAATTATGTAGTGCCCAAGAACGAAACCTTTCTACCAATCCCTGAAAGTAGGAGATACATACCGTTCAAAGAAACAAGCAGGTAACCGACCACGAGGTTGTGCCCACTGCCACCAGTAAGGTGTGTATTGTATTTTTGTCAACATCGCCACCATCATTAACTTCGTTTGACGGCATTTACGTTCAGGTTGACACAATGACACACGTATTGTTCGGGTTTTCGAGCATGTACCTGTGCCCTAAGGGTTCTCGCGTATTTGGCTAACGGTAGACTTGGAAGCCGATAGGCAAAGCATATGCTCCTCTTCCGTTGTTGGAATTCTACAAATACAAGAGGGTTGAGGTTGATCTCATCCACCCGACAATGTTCGAGATGTCCCTTCTCAATCTCTGTCTCCTGGGTTTCCAGCTTATAACCCTCGCAAATGCCGAAGTTCAGAGACTTAATATGCTTCTGACTGCTGAAGATCGTACAACAGAAGGTTTTACACGTCCGGAGATCCTTCCGTGAGTGCGCTCAGTGTGCTACAGTGCTATAAACCGTATGGACCTCACCTATGATTATAGTCAGGTCTACGAAGAAGACAGTTTCGTTCCCAACAATAGGCTCATAACCGGCAACAAGGTGCGATTCCCATCGTTCCCGGTCAAGAGTTCCTTTACAACTTCACCGTAAATCAGGCTGGCACATTTTGGTACCACTCACATTACTGTAAGAGTACCTATCCAGTTTTGATAACCTGTACTGATGTCGTTGTCGTTTAGCTGTTCAATATTGTGACGGGCTCCGTGGACCTATGATTATTTATGACCAGAACGACCTCTATAAGGACCTTTACGATTTTGACAACGGTAAGCTTTAATTGTTCATGTGATGTATGTCTAATGGGTCGTCATCGATGGTTATAGAAACGACTATAATTACTCTGGAAGACTGGTGAGTTCTTCCGTCGTTGAATTCCAATCGATTAGTACTGATACATATGCTGATAGGTGGTCGAACGTTTCCCCAGCTCCCCTGATCTCAGGAAAGCCACGATGGGCGCTTATCAACGGGCTTGGACGTGGCCTCCCCCCTCCCGGCACCCCCGCTGCACCTCCTTCTGATTTAGCCATCATCAATGTTTCCAGGGACAAACGGTATCGCTTCCGTCTTGTCGGGATGTCTTGCGAAGCGGTCTTCAATTTCAGGATCGACAACCACACCATGCACATCATCGAGGTCGATGGGGATTATGTCAATCCAGTCAGGGTTGATAGTCTCTGGATCCACGCCGGACAGCGATACTCGGTCGTCGTGAAAGCTGATCAGCCTCCACTCAACTATTGGATTCGTGCTGGCCCGCTCAAGGGCTACGAGGGGTTTGACGGTGCGCGTAATTCTGCTATATTGCATTACCTGGAAGCTCCGGAACCAACGTTCAACGGGACCGCTGTCAATGGAGTTCTGGACGATTCTTTCCGCTCTTTGCATCCCCTGGCCGAGGAAAGGCTCATCTCGCCTCTTACGGAAGTCGTTCCCGCCCGTGTACTAGGAGAGCCATATGAGACTATCGAGATCATTCAGGTCTGGAACCAAACTTCGAAGCAGTTCCTGATCAATGGCCAGACGTTCGCTTTGCCGGCGAATTTCAGCGTGCTCTTGGAGATTCTGAACGGGCAGTATAACGAAGAGTCTATCAAGAGTGTCATTACCCTGGAATCTAACAAGGTATACGAATTACGAATCCGCGGAGTCCAGCAAGGAAAGCCGGTAAGCATCGAATTCTGCTTCTAAATGCCGAAGAAGCTCATAATTCATTCACCTTCGATAGCATCCCATGCATCTACACGGCGTAAACGTCTCATCACCTGTTTGTCATTCACGCCGCTCACACCCTCTCTTAGCAAAGCTTCTACGTCGTCAAAACTATCGACAGTGTCGAACGCAACCTGAAAAACCCCCCACTTCGAGATACCGTTGATACCGGCGAAGAAGGCGATACGACTGTCATTCGCTTTGTCACCGACAATCCTGGCCCTTGGTTCTTCCATTGGTTTGTTTCTCGCCACCCCTCATAGCTCACTTTCTAAAATTCACTCTGCATAGTCACATCGACTGGCATCTCGATCTGTGAGCACCCTGTCTTGTTTTCACGCGTCCAACTCATCTTAATTATATATTCAGAGGCTTTGCTGTCGTATTTGCTGTCGATCCCAAGTTGACCCAACAAGTCCAGAGTAACCGTAAGTGTTCGCAGTCATACATTCCGCGGATTATGTACTGATGCATCTCTGCAGGACTGACCAATGTTCAACAAGTCTGCGATGCTTACAAGCAATTCCCTGGCGACAATGCTCTCTTGGAGGCAATCCACAGTGGGGGAAAGTAGTTGAAACTTGGCTCGGCATGAATCTGCATGCGTCGATTCTCTGTCCTTTTGCATTTCATTCACGACACTGGACGATACTTGTTTATTTTTCTTCTCAGTATTTGTATGTTCATAATTGTTGTCCGCAAGAAATATCACCTGTTGCACTGCTGTCTCGACGCGGGTCAAGCAACTGGATTCAATTCGCAGACATGATTTTTTTTGCAAGTCAATTTTCAAGTTTGAAATCTGAAGGTCATCTCTCCCACCTCGAAAACGAGACAAAGGAGCCCAAGGATTTAGTATTCACAACCAATGCTAGGGACCTCAGTTAGAAAGAAACGAGACTATATATTATGCTAAGGTACAAGATTTCACAACCTGGCCCAATGTTCAACCGACGAGACAAAAACGCACAATGGTACGTTGGCCAGGGAACAAAGTGTGCGTATGGTCAGGAAGGATAGCTATCTCAAGCTCCCCTCTCATCTCCGTCGTGTTCGGAGACTTTAAATGGCACTCAAAGCGTACAGCAATACCTTCCTCGTCTCGCAGGATGGTAACCCAATATGTTGGGCTATGATAAATTGTTTCAATTTCTTCGACAGGAAAGAGTGAATAGTAGCGTTGCTCACTGGAAGGCGAGACCGCCGATACGCCCGATCTCATCCTTGAGCTTCATCGTCTGGCGATGGACCTCCGTCTTCTTCGCAAGAATGTCAAAGTCGAGTGCTACCACGGACCATTCACCTTCGAACTTGAAAGTCGCCCTTTGCATTGGTTTCAGGGGTTGAGACTGCTTGAAACGGTGGTAGTACATGTGCGCCTCGAAAAAGCTTGCTATCCGCCTTTGAAAGAGGTCAAGGAGGGACGACCAACAGGTATATTTGTTATACGGGGGAATCTAAAGATGTAAGAGTAAGCAAATGAAGAAGATTATCAAGGAGCGCACTGACTGTTTTCTTTGGTGGAGGTACGTCCCGCTTAGCAGGGATTTTCGGAAGCGGATCTGACGTTTCTCCGAAGGTCGTTCTCCGTCGTTCCAACCGCTGTGTCCTACAGTGATTACAGAGCGTATCTTGGGATTTGGGGTTGATTAATAGCCCGCAATCCCTCCTTCTACACCGCCTCGGCGATCCCATACCAGACTTCCCAACGACCGCAGCCTATCCTTTATGTTAGTAGGAGCCCTTCGCAGCATTCACGAATACTAACCAACGGAATTTCCTCCGACTCTGATCCTGATCCCGGTTCTGGGCCATCGTCCTTCAGCGCATCCGCCTCTGCAAATTTGCCTTCCTTTATAAGCCTCCGCCTCCTCTGCGTCTTCCGGGTACGTATTCGACAGGGCTCACACATCTTCCACGAGTACTCCTCTGGTGCTGGAATGATGCGCGTGCAGTATTTGATGGTGCAAAGTCGGGCACCGGGGGTCAGGAGATCAGGTGGAGGCCTGAATACGGGCTTGGAGGGTTGTGTGGGGTCGTGAGCAGTAACTTCGGTTAATGGACGAGTGGTTAGCAGGTCGCCGTTGAACTGGTTATCCAGGCGATAATGTCTACCCTGGATGTTCTGTCGCTTGCGCTGGTACTCCCGGTGATGCAAGCGACATTGGACACAGCATTTCCAACGGTAGCCTGGGGCGAGAACGCGCTTGCATTTTGGGATATTGCAGATTCTTTCGGTCGCTGGAGGGACGACGGGTACAGCCGCTATCATGACTTGTGAGCCTTGAATCAATTAAAAGACGGAGGACACGTACTGTTGAAGATTCTGCGTCCGATGACGAAGACTCGTCTACATCGTCTTCGGTTGCGTCGGAGTCGGTTTCGGTTTCATCGAGATCAGTAAGATCACTCAGGTTGGTGAGGTCGCTATCCCAGCCTGAAATTGGTTGGTATTGCTCTTCCTCGGCGTTTGTTTCGGGTGTCAGAAGATCGGTTGGAACCTCGATTCTAGGGGTGGTAGAGGGATGAGGAGGGAATAGGAAACTGGGACTGGCGCGGGTGTCATCCTTGGCGATAAAGTTCGAGGTTGCAGAGTGGGTACTCTTGGCCGGTGGCGGCGGGCTGACAGACGTGGAAGGGGTATCTCTACAAGAAGACGACGTCCTAGACGTTGAAGGACTATCTTGGAGTTGAGATGACGGGCTAGAGAAGACAGCGTCCTCCTCTTTGTTATCCAGCACTTCGACAGCCATATCGGGCGCAGTAGATGATTCACTTGATGCCTGACGTGAATTAGTTGGACGGAAGAGCGATTTCAAGGCGGGGATGCGGATTTTGAGCTTCGTAGGCATCGGCGCAATTTGGCTTGTCGAGGCGACAGGTTCAGATTCATCACGGTCTTCTTCAACACCAATAAGGGAAGCTTCTACTTCTTCCACTTTCGCTATATCTTCCCATGTGACCGTTTTCCGTCTCTTGTGTGGCCGAGGCAGAGACCGGATAACTGGGCCTTCAAGTTTTGACTTCCATTCTTTCTTGATACAACTGAGACAGCGTGAAGCCGTAGAATGAATAGGTACAGCGTTATCACAGTCAGAAGTAGCACACTTGCGTCTATCCTAGGAAGAATGTCGGTAAATACGTGATCTAGAAAGTATAGGAGGTTTGAGTAAGATTTACCTGCAGCGATGGTGGTTTGATAGCTGGTGCAATTGGATGAGTCAACGGGGCTTTAGGTACTACAGGAGCCGCAGTTACTCGTGGTAAATTCGGACGTGGTGGAGCAGGAGTGTTGGAGGATGAATGTTTCATGGGTTTTGAAGACTATAGGGTCTCTAAGTACAACAACAAGGAAAGTGCTTGAGGGCTTACGTCTGTCGTTTGTGGCACATGATGAGGTCTCGCAGGGCTGGTTGGGGTGGGTAGATAGCTGACACGAGGTACCGAGGTGGGTCTCCTCTCATAAGTTGGGGGTGGAATAGGAGGTGCTTCTTCCTGCGAATTGAAAAACAGGAGCATCAGGACACGTATGATCGACAGAAGCAAAACGACACGTACCTCTGGGTAGAGCAGCTGCATATCGGCGATGCCGTCTGGATCTTCCTCAGAAGTATTAGAAATAGTCTGTTCGAAAAAAGGTGTCAACCATCGTTTAGAGGCAAAAATGTTGATCACTCACTGGATGGGGTTCAGAAATATTGTTTACCTGTAGATGAAGTTGAGGAGGATGTACAGGGTATAATTCATGCCGTGGTCGAGAGGAAACTGCGCGACACTTTGAGCACATATCAGACGTTTCCTCCCTTGCGAGGGTGGCAGCACAACCGCGTTGGACACACAACCGGACGGCTCGATGAGGCTGCATGTCGTGAGTGGGTAGAGAAAGTCGAGACCGGGGTGGAGGCTTTCTCACGAAGTGAGCAGGATGCTACTTAGGCATATACAGGCACGACGTACGACGCTAGGTGTCGCGAAGGACTTTACGAGCTCGCCTTTAGCGTTGAAATAAACAGGCATGGGCACCTGTGAAGGAAGTGATCGGTGGATCGGCTGAGAGAGGGACATCGCGGGTCGTGTTGGGGGTACATGGGTATTTGACCTGCTCGAAGACGGTACAGCCGATACCTGAGATGGTGTTAGCTGGAACCAGAAGAAAGTCGGCTGTCTCTCACAGGAAGCCATTTTCCAGCCACCTCGGGGTAATGATTTCGTTCCGCCTTGGGTTCCCTATGTTTAGAAACGACCTAGTACAGCGGGTCAGAAATTTAAAATCTGGACCCTGGATAAAATCGAACTCACGAGCGCTTTCCGTGCGTCGAAGGGTTTTTCGTGGCGATTTAATGTCTGTCTTGGGGCTTCCATCGAATGAACGGTAGACTGGCGATGCAAACTCAGCGGTGGTCACAAAAAAAGCCACCATGCTTACAGGAGGCACGTTTGAAGACACGTTGTTCTGAGATGACAGGTCAAGCAAGATTCTGACGCGTGAATGAGCAGAAGAGCGTACTTTGGTCGTTTCAACCATAGGTCCTAACGCGCATGCAATCGAAGGAACGTATCGTTGGAATGCCAAAGCATCCAGCATGTCGCTGCGTTGCTTCCGTCTCTCCTCTTCCATTAAGTTTGATGGGCTTTCTCGGTGATGGCTGCAAGTTGAGCAACAAGATGCGACATAGATGGACGTTGAGAGGGGATGAATTCCCAACATTGATCGAGTATCGTCTCCATGTCGTGATATGGTTGCTGTAAAAAGATTCCGTCAGGGCCTGAAGGCTTGATACGATTTTCGACATCCTTAATAACACCCGCATCACGCTGACGATAGTAATAAGGGATATTCCCCGACAACATCTGCGCCACCGGTAAGCCAGTGGTATAAAAGCTTCAACTGGCGCAGGGGGTCGGGCTTACTTCGTACGCTGTGCACCCAAATCCCCATACATCTGTAGCCAGATCGGGCTGTGTCTCGTCCTTGTGTAACTCGGGTGCCTGCCAGCGGGTAGGGCCTGGCTGAAGATTCGAAGGAGTGAGACCAGTGCGATCTTGCATGGCACGGATGACTTGAGATAAACCAAAATCACTGATGACCGCGTGCATATCATCTGTAATTAGGACGTTGTTCTGTGCGATACTTTGAGTTTAACTGCACTGTAAAAGCTGTAAATTAGAAGACAACGTACGCCTTTCAAGTCACCATGAATGATGGGAGACATCAGCGTGTGAAGGTATTCGAGCCCACGAGCAACATCAAGGACCTTTGGTAGGAGTGAGCCACCGCCAGCTGTCATAAAACAAATCTCGTACAAGAGAATTCCTATCGGCATTGGCACCGTTGGGACCACGAAGAAATTCCGTAGCATTACCGTTCTCATACCATTGCATGATCATCGATGGTCGGTTAGACATGTGGTACGACGTTCCAAAAAGCGTAGCTATGTTGGGGTGTTTGAGGCGATGCCAGACGTATACTTCCCAATTCAATCGCTGAATGGGGATTAGCTGCGGTATTCGTGATCATACGATTTTTTTTTTCAGCAAGTACCTTTCTGGCGGCTTCATAATCTTGGACAGAAAATACTCTCAATAGCTTAACAGCAACCTGATGCAGAATGATGTGGGTCAGTGGTTGGTTTGTAGTGCACGGGTCAAACAGTACACCTTACCATCACTGTTTTCCCATTTCTTGGCGCGGTCCAGGTTCCCCGATAGATGTCGGAAAACCCCCCTGTTGTCACAGGCGAGTCGGCGAGAGTCGTGACAGACATAGTGAGGTCTACAACGCCCGAGATTGGTGAACTGGATAAAGGAGTGTCTAAAGAATCATTCTGGGAGGAATCGCTAGCAGGAGTTGATAGAGGTGGAACAGGAGAAGCGTCCGGGGAGGGCGAAGAGTTTGTAAAGCGGGTTGTAGGGATGGAAAGGGAAAGACTATGCGCCTGTCTATTACTGACTGTTTTGACGGCGGAATGTGAATCGTAACGAAGGGACTGAAATGTTTGTCAGTAGAGGATCACATCCTTCAGGTCAATACTACTCACGGTAGGTTGCCAATCAACGCTCAGGTACTCTGCAGCGACATCCTCTGTGGGTTGAGATGTAGGGCCCATAATACAGCTACAGTGCAGGCAGCATCAAAGGGGAGGGGTAGAAGGGAGCCGAGGGACGATAACATTCACTTCCATATGGGAGTTCCCTATATAACTGAATAGACGCTCGTTCTGTCAATCACCATATCAATATCATTGCTACTCCGGGTGGTGTATGCTGTGTATAGTTAGTTGGTATGTCTTTGCTTTGTTTTTCCTGTCCGATGACATTTCTTCTGAAGTTGGATTTTGCGCCGATATCAATAGAAAGTACG
>JABAJT010000128.1:0-17117 GCA_018850275.1 Tephrocybe sp. 9174TJB
GAGTTCAGCTAGGGCTCGAGTATGCTCAGAAAGCGAGGCCTGAGTGGTGGTAGCCTGAGACTCCAAGGCAAGGAGGCAATTCCATGCATCAGGTGTGGAGGGAGTAGGTGCAGGGGGATCAGAGGAAGTAGGGTTGGTCATGAGAGCTGAAGAAAAAGTGGTGAAAGGAAAGGAATAGGGATAGAAGCAGGGATGAGGGCCAATAGAGGCAGGAAATGGGTGGTAGGCCTTCAGTTGAAGCTGGGGAGGTGACAGAGGACCAACAATGGGCAGGTGGGGGACACCAGACCAAGCAACAAGTGTGAGGGCAAGGAGTGGAGGAGAGGCTGAGGCAGAGAAGGTGAGACAGTTGAATCTGACAAGTGGAGGGCACCTGAGAAGCAACAGTCAACTCCTGGACTCCAAAAGAGACTTGTTCTGCTGTAAGGGCAACCTCTGGAGGCTGTGGGGCAATCACACCAGCTGGCAGAGGGAAATCCAAAGTATATTGAGCAGCAGAAGTATGTAGGAAGTAATCTACTCACCTGGCAGAGGGAAATCCAAAGAGAACAAGTCTGAGGATTGCCAACTGCCAGGAGTGAATGCTTTGGGGGCTCCAGAGCATGGGAAAGTAGTCACATGCATAGCCAACCAATATTTTGGGGATCAGATAAAGATGTGGGGATCAGATAAGGGAAAAACTCCGGAATCTGATCAAGGAAAAACTCTGGATCTAGATCAGAGATTAGATCAGGGGAAAAGGTCCGGAGCATGATCAAGTAATCAAAGGAAAAGTCCAAAATCTAATCTGCTGATGTAAGCAGGCTACAATCAAAATATAATCAAGATAAAGGTATTGCTCAACAAGGAGCAAGAATGAGAACATGGTGTAAGGGAGGAAAATGTGTAGAATTAAGTACTGCTTCCAAGGAGTGCATAGAGAAAAAGATAAGAAGTGATAGAAGTGTGAAAACTGATAAATAAGTAGGGGGAAACATGAAAGTTCCCCTTACAGTTAGTTTCCAGCAATATTACTGCATTTCTCTTTAACATTGCCAATTCTTTGGTTTAGGGGGAGCTCCAAAACAATTCAACAGAAGCTGCGCTTAAACCTCAAGCAGGTGCATTATCCGAGGCATCTATCCTTGATAAATGCCTCCAACTTGCCCAAGTCGTGTCTCATGGGCAGTGTCGTCAATGCTGGCACACAAAATCAACTTTTCGTAGTCACGGAACATTCAAATGCGGCAGTAGGATCTTAGTAGAAGCTGAGTACAAGGAATTCAAGGGAAATGTCTGCTTCCCTCGTGGGCAGATCTGTTGGTACTGCTTCTTTCCCCTCCGACCACCGTTTATACACTCTTCAAAACCAAAAGCAAAAGGGTGCCAATTCCCTGATGCTCTGAAGGAGTTTGCCTTCATCATTTGAAAGGATGCTAAAATTTGCAAGAAGGTATTTGCTGCCATTGGCAGAGCAGCCCCAATCAATCGCTTGCAATTTGTTATCTGGCGCAGTCTGAAGGAGAATCATTTAGAGTGTTTGTGTTTCTAGCAGCTTATGCTGATATCCAATTATTTCTGTAGAATCTATCAGGCATAACCGGCCATTTCACATATTACGGCCTTAAAGTTACATGGATGTCGTGATACATATTACATAGTAGATCTAAGTAGAATATACAAAAGCAAGCATGAAGGAGAGCTACATTGAATGATGGAAGCAAAATTATGAGCCCGGGTCTTATGAACGTTTGATCCTCGGCCCTATATTCCAACAGTACAGTAATATACTGGCCTGAATTGCTGAAATGTCTCCCTGTAGAAATTAGCATCAGTGCAGAAATAACATATGTGTGCAGATAATGACTACACTCACGCTCATGAAGCAGTGTCATTATGTGGCTTGTAGGTTGTGATTTTACGGGTAACCAACCTGCCAAATTGAGGAAATTGCGGGCATGCGCCACAAAATGATGTCAAGGACAAACATGGGATTTCACCACGTATGTGAGTTGATTAGATGCTGAGAGAAGGATTGAGTATTCATTCAAGGATATAATGATTTGAAATTCAACTTCACTTGGTGTACTGGTCTTTGTGAGGCTCAGCTTTTGGCTGAGGGGGGCTGTTGTCAAGAGATATGTTAGACCTCATTATATTCAGACTTACACATCATTACTAGCTGGTCTCCTAAGTTGTTTTGAAGGCGTAACCTAGTAGTTGGATGTTGGTGTGATGGTAGCGTCCTTGCGACATTCTCAATATTGGTCGGTGAGCTATAGAATTCTTAGTTGGATCTTGAGTGACTTTTGTCTTACCACAACTCCAGGGGCAATGAAATAACATTATTCTTCCTGGCAGATGTTCCATTAGACAGATATACACAATCTGCAATTTTTAATGGACAACTTACCAATGCGTTGAGTGCGCCATTTGTCGTCAATGTTGTCCAAAATCACTGTCGGCAATTTTCGGTCATTTCCCACATGTTGAAATTTGTGGTTGAACTCAAACTTCAACACTTCCGACATCAACCACAACTTACATAGACGCAAGGCTGTTGCTGTATCACTTGGGCCTGCTCCATCACCATACGGCGCCATTGTGAGTCATATTTTGTTCTTGCATGACTTTCTCTTATGGTCTTCATGTATTTGTTCATAGCTCTCCCAGAATGGCGTCAGCAATACAACAGGGTTAATTAACACGAGCGCTCTGTTGCTGAAGCTTGAAGTTGTAAATCAGAGATCCAAGATGCCAATAACCACACCAGTGCCGTATTTCAGGACCTCACACTGCCGCAACCGTCTCATCGTCTCTTTAGTAACACCTTCCCAGCCAGCGCAGTGTATCCAGCATCCTGCTGCTCTCTCAGTATCTTTCAATGGCTCTTCAACAGTTTACCTATCTGTATTTCTCTCAGTCAACATCCTTGTGTCAACCTTCCACGCCAACCCCAGGTCATTGCACAAACCAAAGGAGATTTGCCTGTGACAAATTGGTACGTTTGTTTTCAGCTAACTGCCAGTGCGCAACCTCAAACCACATTTGTGCAGTCATTCCACACCAACGCCAGCATCATCCAGAATTTCTGTCGGCCGTTCCATTGCTCTACCCCAGCATGCATTTCAAAACCCTCTGCTAATCCTACTGGAAATTCCATCGGCCCATCCCAACATACGCCTTCTATTCAATTGCACCAATCACTTCCAGAGTGGCTGCTGCAAGCTACAACTAGCTATTGTGTCAGCCAAGCGTGTATTTCATTTTGATTGGGATGTAGGAAGAACGGATTGGGACCCCCTGTATAAACCAATGTGACCGTTTTATTCCCCCCCACATAATGTATATATGTTTTTCTCTATGTTTTTATTCATGGAAATTTCTCAACATCAACATTTGAATGCCTCCTTTAATACTAAAATATAATATTTGACATGACCTGAGATTCACCAAGCCAGGATCTATTGGGCAGCTGATGCCAAGGAAGGTGTCATGGGTTCTAGACCCCTCACCAACCGAGGCGCACAGAAGGTCTCAACACCATCCATCACAGAATGGTCACCACCGAGCGCATTGCAGGCCGTGAGGTGCACGGTGTTTGGTGCTGATGTGTTCACATAATTGACATTATGAACACAAAACAGCAATGGTGATGTCATTAATAATATACTGTATCAAAGAAAATGGTTCGCGGTTTGGTTCGAGGTGTTGGTCAGAACCTGCAATCTCCCCAAACGGAGAGAAACAACAGGACCCTGGGCAAACCTCTAACCAGATGCGGTTGCGTATTTTGTCAACACAAAAAGGGACGTTCCTGGCATCAAGAAGCACCAACCGTCCTGCCGTGAATGAGTATTGGTCAATCAGAGATATAGCTAATGACATGAAAAGAGGCTATCTAACTTTAGCATTGCCGTTGAGTCTGGTCGGGGTACAGTACATGGGCAGGAAAAACGTGGATGATTGAAGTTCAAAAATTTAGAGCTGGCTGTTTCCACGGATGAGAGTTAATTTCCCCCAAGAACTAGATGATAGATCATACCAGCATGACACATGATATGGCATGTTGCTCTGTTTGGCGTGTCCGACTGTGACATAATAATGGAACCCTGGGAGACCCAAGAGAGGGTGAGGTTTCAAGCAGTTAGTGTAACCAAGAAGGAGTTGGACGTAACTCTATAAATAATGCAACGGAATACTGCTACCACCTATGGCAAACCTCAACTTGAAACAACCTACATCTCGTACGTCTACCCACTACCAGTCAATTACACCTTCGCTCACCTTTCCTTTCATCATGATAGAGCCGTACATCCTGCCGAGGAATAAGCCCCCGCCATGTGAATAACCACTTTACTATGCCACATCCTCCATTGCTGACGCTGCTGACTTGTTACAGGCGATGGAAACTGCGACAAAGGTAGATTATTGCCTATTCCCTTGAATGATTTCAATCTGGCAAACAGTAGAAAGTCAAAAATGCATCTACTGCGCTCCAACCCGTCCCTGCACCCCCGAACGTGAGTGTCCAACTTCATCATTAACTCTGACTGACCTTTGCTTAGTAGATAGCCAGGATAATTATACCGCCACAACGGTTATGCTCAGCACCATTGAGGAAGAGAGATTAGAGTCTTCGTAGAGAGGGGTTTGCCCTGGGTTTGGCTGAGCTATGGTCAACGTCTAGAGTAGTAGCAAGGGTCCCAAGGCTCGAGTCCTGTAGTACTAGTAAAGAGTCAAAGAACACCGTCGAAAGAAAATCTTGGTTGGCCGCCAAAATTACTCGTTGGTGCTCGTGCGTGAGCAATGTCGTCCTCCGTGTAGGAAGCGTTTGTTTGCCGCGGAGGGGTGAATGAGGCAGCACAACAATAATTGCTGTGCTAGTCTCTACAGTCCTTGGGAAGCTCCAGAGAACTGTAAGGAAAGTGGGTTGGAAAGGGTGGTTGTCTTGTGGCCAGAGACCAAAGCAAAGCCAGAGAGAGAGAGAGCAAGCACAATGAAAGACGTGATACGTCAGACGAGTAAGAGTGACAACGACGAGGTTGTCGTGGATGATGATGATGAGAAAGTGAGTGATCTGAACAACGACGTCAAATCAAACTCAGCTGGTTGATACCCGAAGTCCAACAAGCGCTTGACGGGCGCTTTGGAACATGTTGAACAACAAGCAAGAGGTGCTGGCTATCAAAGCCAACAGTGATGAGATGAGAAAAGAGACGAGAAACACGAGAAACACGAGACCAAAACCAAAACTCGCAGTCCATGAGGGAAAGGTGGGGAAAAATCCACTCAATTCGCTGAGTAACTACTACAATTTGTACCCTTTATATACCTTTTCAGAATCAAGGATTCACTTAACAAAAAAATGCAACTGCGTTACCTTGGACCAGTGGTGGTTATTACCCGTAATAAAGGAGGCGCTTACGTCTTATGCAAACTAGATGGGACTGTCTTTCATAGACCTTTGGCTGCTTTCTGCCTACTCCCCTATCTCCCACAAAAGCATATTGACTTACCGCTCAAATCTTTAGACATTACAAAGGAGTGCTATCACGAACTCCAGAATTTGATAATCTCAGACGATTCTGATTATGAAGAAGAAGCATTGGAAGAAGAAGAGTAACCTTTGCGTCTTTTTTCTTATGCTTCTCTATTGAACCCCCTTGTTTTCAATTCAATTGTTTCTCTTCACGTGTTTTTTTTTGTCCATTTGACCATATATCCTTTTGTCCACCATGCTTAACTTTTCTATTACATTTTGTGCTTCTTTACCTTTTTGCTGATCCCTTTATTATTTCACTAAGATGCGACTTTCCTAGTTGCACAGGGAGAACTCTATAAAGTCTGCTGAGCGTTCAACCTTTTATTTTTCATTCTCTGTGTTCCCTTTCTGTTTAGAACTCACAACTTATGAACAGACAATTTATTACTACTGTGGTTGGAACCTCAAACTTCCTTAGAAAACATCACATTACTTTACTTTTCATACGTTACCTTTCCTTCTTTCCTACTTACTTTTTTGTCTTCTTGCGTTACTTTGAAGGTCATGAGTGGAAGGTGGAGCGGTGTGAAGACTTTGGACTTAACAAAGAAGACTTACCCATTACTCAGAATGGACATCCAAGTCCTTGATCGACGCGTACCTTGTTGGATTAGATGATGGTTGGCAACTTAGTTGTGACCTTATTGTGATGTGTACCTTTTCATTTTTCTACACTTTCCTTTACTGTTGCTATATTTCAGAATCGTCTAAGAGAGCTTGAAGACCATTGTAGCGGGACCCTCTGATGTAGGACCTCTAGGGGATTCCAGGGTTGATATAGAGTTGAAAACCCTGCTAGGGAGTGCAGGGGATAGGGAATAGGGTGCAGGGGATAGGAGACAGGGTGCAAGGAACAGGGTGCAGAGGATAGGTGACAGAGTGCAGAGGATAGGTGACAAAGTGCAGGGGATAGGGGACAGAGTGCAAAGAATAAGGGACAGGGTGCAGGGTGCAGATACAGGGTGCAGGATACAGGATACAGGATACATAGTGTGCATGAATGGTGCAGAATGACAGGTGCAGGAAACAAGATGCCGAGGATAGGAAATAGAGGACAGATAACAAGAGACATAGTAGAAATCCAGTGCTTCTTGTAGGCCATGCATATGAATTGTTCTGGAAACACAAGTGAGAAGAGATTATTGCCTCTTCTCTTGCCTTACATATGAGTTCTTCATCTAGCAAGACAGTGACACCAATGAAAGTGCCATATATTAGCAATACATACATTATACCATACGCAAGGAAAATAAATCAGCATTCAACTTGTTTGACTAATTTACTGTTTGTACACATGTATGAATTGAATGAGTGGATACAGTACCTGTTTTGACTTAGCTTTCAATTGTGCCGCCAAGTTGTGCAAGTTAGACAAGACAGTACATATGTTATTATTCAAACTAACACGCAGCGAGGGCTAATATTCTAATGTATTCAAAGTGTCCATTTTGAGGTGGAAAATTATATGAAAAAATTGACAATGCTACATTGTAACTACTTGTCGTTGTCTGAATTGAATACTACTGCGACATGACTACGGATTAGTATACAAGGAGCTGGCATTGGAGTGCCATTTGGTTTCAACAGAGATGGCAAACGTATGAATTGTTGTACTGAAGATTTTGTCGCAGTGGTGATCCACATTCTGTCCTGCTGCGCATCTGGAATCCAGTCCCATGTTCTGATTTTATTTCAGATCGCATTGCAAACTTCCTTAACAAGTGCATCATCATTGTCCTCATTGTTAATAAACTTGAGCCATGACAAAAAATAGAAACTGAATTGAGGACGTTGTCTTAAAGCCTCGTTCCAGAAGGATCCAACCAAAGGACCGTTTCCACTTGTCTTATGTGCCGCGGCTGTAGGCAACGTGGCAAAATGTGTCGGAGAGTACGGGGTTGCGGAAAATGTTGTTGTCTGAACTAAGTCATTCCTCGTTGATGAGTTTCAGATATGACGGGTTTGTGTTGCCTCTTGGATTCGGTGACTTTGCCTTGATTCCAGACACCATGTTACGCCAGATTTCAGAAGCAAATTCGTCGACCGTCTGCTGTGGTGGTGGAGTGCCAGCATCATTAATATCAGAGGCATTGTTGTGAACTGAGGCAGGGAGAAGCGGGAGAGGTTGTTGTGCACCAATGGAAAATATATCAGGGAGAGGCTCATTGTTCCAGTTCATAATGTGAGGAAGTCGACGCTTGCTCATGGTGGAACGTGTCCTCGAAACCACTTTCCTATTCACAATACCTGTCCTGTCAAATTTGGCCTCTATTGTGTCCTCATTCATCCCAAACCAAAATTTAAATGCGTTTTCTGATAAGATAGGCCCACCATTCCGCAACTGCGGGACTTCTGTGAACTTGATACGCTGGAAAAACACGAGGCTGTTAGGATTGTCAACAGTGTCACCAGATCTGGGAGGTTGCTCTATATCTGTGTACTCCTCCTCATCCTTGTCGTCATTTTCACGATCTGAGCGTTGGACACGTCGCCTCTGAGGGAGAGTGGTAAGAGCACGTTGCATGGCAGTCAGGTCAAACTTGAGCAAGACTTGGTCGGCCATACCAAGGGGGACTCTCACTTTGAGATGAGCGTTGGATCCGTTGCAAATGAGAGCTTTGTCATATATTGTATGGATCCTTCAATCATAGGAACAGGTTGCTCCGTCCTCATGGCGTCTTTGGTAGTGAGGAACTTTGCATGGTGTCCATTATCGTTATTGTAAACAATGGCCTTATCAGTCGTATAAGCCTGTATATATTTTGCTTGATATAGGCCTTCTGCTAAGACTCCGGGAACAATACGGAAACAATACAAAAGCCGCTGACGCTTGTCAAATGACTGACTATGTCACGGCTGTATTTCAAAGAGGTGATGGACGTGATTCTCTTGGCGTTTGCCTCGTCAATGTCAAGCGCTTGTTGGACAATGTCACTGTGGCTGCCCGTGAGCCATTGAAGACAGGCTCCGTCCGGGCTGCTGATTTCAATGGCAACATCAACATACCACTCTCCCATAGCTAAAATATTGCGTGAAAGGTTGGCGTCAAACAAGAAATTTTGAAGGGCTTCTTTGGCATGTGCAGATGTGGGGGTGTGCCAAGTGACACCTTTGAGACCACAGATGGTGTGTAGAACAAGGAAATTGACAGCCCACATCCTATCGTCAGGGGAAACTTCCTCGGAAGTAGTGAGGAAAATGCGTACATGGTCCATGAGCCGTTGGACAATGTCGCGTCCAATCAATTTGGTGGATCAGGAATGCTCACCGCGTGCTCGGCGAGCTCGTATTTCCTCTGTCTCATAGGTGGCGGGCCACTCTGTCTCCATATGTTTGCCCTGTAGACTGACAATTGCGGGACAAAAACCATGATTGTACCACAGAGCACGCTCTTGCAACATTGTCTGATAAGCACGGGGGCCCTTGGATCACTCAGGAGTCCAGAGAAGGGGGGAAAATATATGGAGGTGGTGCCGAGGGCCAAACCTCCCAAATTCAAAGTTGGGAATGTTGTTGTCAACCATAATGAGCTCGGCGACGCCAAGGAGAGAGTCATGGTCTTGGGAATAAAGTAATTCTTTGTTGTCTGTGACGATGTTCTGCAGTGGGTCAACGAACGCCTGGGAGAGCCATCCGTTGTTGTCGTAAACGCCCATGAGAGTGAAGTCAATGAAGGGTTTGAGATGATTGGGGTTGGGCATACAGAAAAAGCCGTGGCAAGCTCCTGTGCAGACGTACATGGCCGTGCATCTACCGTGCAAAGCCGTGCACCTACTGTGCAAAGCTGTGTAAGTGCTAAGAGTACATTATTGTCCATGTTTGTGTAGATACAATACTGACTTGACTCAACGCAGTCCTTCATGGCTTGTGTGAAGCTTTGAAGGTTTGCCGTGTGACTGATCAGGAAAATCAATCATATGATTCCTATTCTGTAGGGCAAGGGGCCACTTTCTAAGGAAAATGGAGAGTTTGCAAGAAGAACTGAGCATTGAAATGTGTAGATTTAGCCATAGTTGGAACTTCACGGCCATTGAATTTGAGGCAGGAAAAGAATGTCTTTGAACATGATGTCCAATGGAGTCTTAAGCACTGCTGTGGCAGTGCCATGCATTACCGTGCATTATTGTGCGTCAGTATACATGACACTTATCATTTGCAGAGGAGTTGGTAGACTAGGTAGTACAGGACACTATCAATTCTCCACTTTTGATGTCATTGCCTTCAACAGGTACAAAGTTACCTCAAGTTGCTTATTGAATGTTATTTTTCTTCTTGCCACTTAGAAGATCCCTGACGTTCTGTAGAAATGCCTGTACAACATCAGACTTAGATTGCTGGCAAGATGACACATACTGATAACATTGCAAATAAAAGCAGGTTCACTGAGAATAGCAAAAAAAGTCGGTGATTGGCCCTTTCTGAGGTCCATCCTCGGACATTGTTGAAATCCCCTGAATGAATGAGTATTGAAGGCATCAAAGCAGTGTAAAGACGTGCATAGTACATTGTAAAGACGTGCAGACGCGTGAAAAAGATGTGAAAGAATGTGCAAAGACATGCAAAGACGTGCAAGGACGTGCAAAGACGAGCTATTACCGTGCAAAACCGTGCAAAACCGTGCAAAACCGTGCATAGTCCGTGAGAGTGTTGTGCTTGAAAGAAGCAAATTATGATGAAATCTACCTCTGTAGCAATTTATTTCTTGATTTACATAGTACAAAAGTCGGCTAGAAGTCATAGACCAGAGAGATTGAGGAGACAGAAGCAAATAAGGCCTCAGCACAACAGATCAACAATGAACTTGTCGCAAGAGACGTGTCTCAAACTCCGACATTCTTCAGGTCACCATCGTTCAACCGCACATTGGATTTATACTTGTCTACTAACTGTCCTTGAGACCAACACAATCAAATTGTGTTCCAACCTCATTTGCATGTAAGTATGGACTACTATTCAAAGGTGGGTACCGTATTTTTTTATAATTTACGATGTTTCGCGCTGATCCCTCCTTTAGGACTGCCCTACCACGTTGAGATACAAGGCACGGTACGCACGGCTCTGCACGGTATGCACGGTTCTGCACGTCTGCACGGCAGCCTGCCATGGCTTTTTTTCCTGTGCCCATTGGGGTTGATTTCCCGGAGATCTTTAGCTTGTCAGACAAAATCTCAAATGCTATGGCTGATGCGCAGGAGGACGGGGTGATAAGGGCCACTCATGACGGAGCGGTAACAGAGGCAAATTGGACAATTGTTCGAGTGCTTGCCCTGCCAGTGCCAATACTTATATTCCCTGCCAGGATAATGTTTTAATCAAGACGCTGGACGGAACGTATTCTCTGAGAAGATGTTCAGGTCATTAAGAAGAGAGGATGAATATTTGAAGTAAAGGATGATATATTTTCATGCTCTTCATAGAACAATCTACACAAAGACAAGGGGGAGGTCCTATTGCCATTGGTTGAGAGCCTCAATGACGAAATAACATAGAACAAGAATGAGTCTTTAATTGAACTTCAAAGTTGAGTTTCCTAAGTAATCTTAGGACTTTAGAGGAATGAACATGAAATCGAAAAGTCAAAAGACATACTGCGGAAGACAATCGGTCCACAAACCAGTCAAAGTGGAGTTTAGGATGAGGATGGATTATAGAACCTATACAAACCCTCCAAAATCCAAGCTAGGAGGAGAAACGTGTCCGGAGATGCAGAATGTGAAAGTACACGCCCGCACAGAGCACGCATCATTGAGGGGCTTGGTTAATTGAAGGGCTTGGCTAGAATATGTGAGCGGCAAGATAAAGATATATACCAACAAGCCGTATATTATTGATTATGAGGGATAGCTACAAGTGACTTGGTTAATCAAAGGGCTTGGCTAGAATATGTGAGCGGCAAGATAGGAACAACTAGCTAGGAAATGATACTGACTATTTAGAAGTTGAAACATGTGGTGAGTAGGTATCGTAACCGGTGGTGGAATTTCCAAAATATTCCATGGCCTTGACTCCTTGAAATCTGTCAATGTACTCCGTCAATGTTCACCAGGAGACTCGTGCTGAAGAATCCTCTTTAGCAGAGCACAAGGCGGCCATGGTGGAAGAAATGGAGAAGATATGAGAATTTGGACAGGCTGGAGGTTATGAGCGCTAAAATGTCACATGTCACATCAATCAGACTCATCAACGCTCATCGTGACCTCACCATCACTACCACCACCACCACTCCTCATGTGGTGGTTCTCCACCACAACTCTTCCATGGACTGGGGAGAAGGATTTCTCTCCAGTCCAAATTCTTGTCCACTACCCGAGACTGCTCAGGTGAGAGGAAAAGATTTTCCTCTTCACTTTTTACCTTGTCAAACCAGTCCTTTTGGTCTGAGTGTTTTACACTAGTGCTAGGAGTTTCAAATTCCATATATTCATTATTCTTGATGGGCAACATTTTGTCGTTTCTATCAGTATTAAATATCTTAAGAGTTGCCTGTAGCTGGCCTCCATCCTGAAGGTGGGATTTCTCTCCTTTTGGAGGGGCCATAGCTTCTTTTTGAGCCATGGCAGGCAATTCTAGGCTGAATCCCCTAGAGATCTCAGGCCTGTCCGGGGTCTCTTGACAACAGCTGATTGGCAGCTCGTCTTTGCTCAATCTCAATGCCGTAAGTTCCTCATCCTATTAGGCGTCGCTCAGCACTCCCAAGACAACACTGGACCGGATTTGGATTGGGCGACAGTGGGCCTCAACTAAAGTTGGTACTGATTGATAGTATTTTTATTAGTAGCCATAGTATTTGATAGACTCACTATAAGGGACAATTCCAGGTGATCAAGCCAGAGTTAGTCTACCCAATAACGAGTCCAGATAGAGTTTAAAAGTAAAGCTTCAAGTTCAAAATATGTGCCGAGAAGCTTTTAAAATAGGAAGATGACACATTATACAAGTTGAGAGAGTAGTCTAAGTAAGAACTGTGGTAAGTTCTCTGTTAGAACACTGAGCTACTAGGTAGATACAGTTCTATTTTATATAGTAAACACAGAATAAAAGTACATAATCAGTCCGACAGTCCGTAGTAAGACAAAACCAGACAGTAAGTAAGGTGTTGGCAATGATTACAGTCACAATCTGCCACATAATGGCAACTATGAAATTCTAAATGTTATATGCTTGATAGTAAATCTATCAATTTTCACCCCCTCTTAAGTGAGTCCAAAGAACGATGTCCTTTAATTTTAAGACAGAAATTCTTAATGTGCTCAAAAATAGAAATATTTAACAGATACAAAACATCCAGTTCAATTTTTTGGAATGTTATTGACTAATTGTTCTTCCTTGATAATGCAACGGAGCAGATGATGATGAAAATTCTCAAAATGAAGTGCCAATTTTTGCATCAACCTTTGCTGGCACTCATCTGCACGCCTATGCACACATTAATCAATTATTATATCATTTAGGCCCCAAAGCGCTTGTTCAACTGTCTGTAGGTAGCAAAAGGATGGAACTTACAAATATAGCTAGGGTACATTGGCAGGCATTTACAAAAGAGTAGGTACTATTAGACACACAATTTGAACTATTATTGACATGTGACTCAATCATGTGGTGGGAATTTTGCTTAACCCTTGAAAGCTTTTTTATTTTTCTGGTCTCAAAAAGTTTGTTTTTGAGGGCCAAAACCTTAGATTTTTTTTTGTCAGACATATGGGAGAGCTTCCCGGGACCTTTACAGCAAGTCAGTGTGGGCGTCCTCAAACGGGGGACGCCGTCCAACAAAGGACAGCTGCAGCAATAATAGCTGTCTTTAAGCCCCCCCACTGGAATAAGTCACACTGCGCACCAGAGCAAATGCCAGTCCTCCCAACCACCACACTAATGTGTAACTCGGTCCTCCACAAGACATAAATGGTCACTTTACTCTACCTGACAAATACACCCCCCACTTTAGACAACCATTATATAAAAAGACTGCTGCTGCTTTAGTAAGGGAGAGCACACGTCAGTTACATCAACAAAACTGAGGATATATGGTAAGGCCATGTAATTTTTGTAATCACCATAATTCATTGTAATGTCCCACATGTCTTATGGAGTTCTAAAGTGCCTTACGCCGGACTTAATTATTGCAAATTCAGCTCATGATCAGACTTGTGAGGTTTGTCAAACCTTGTCAGTCTTGTGTCAGTCTATAAGTTTAATAAGGCTATACTCAGGACTTCTATCTTGTCAATCTGTGTCGGACCTGATTGTCCTTACAAGAAATTTTGATGCTTATAAGACTCGTCAGTGGAAGTCAAATTCAGCCGTGCTGGTGCTTCAAAATCATTTTTAGGATTTCAATTGGGTTGCTGCAATTGCCAGATGACATGTAGCTCAATATAATATATTTGAAATAATAATTGCGTTGACACTGACACAACCCTTCTTCTGGCACACCCTGCTACCCAGAGCTAGTGTTCTCCCTTCTGTTGCTGCTCGTCCTGTTGCTGCTCCAGTGGTTGGTTTGCCTGCTGCTGTGCTATGCAGGCTTGTTTTGCAGCATGTTGTTGGCAGAGACAATCAAAGCTTGACTGTACAGGAGGTGGTGTCATAACAGGCTCAGCCACCAAACTAGTTGTTCCGAATATCTGACTATTCCCTCATTTGGTATCAGTACATGTGTTTTAAGGTTGCATTAAAGAAACACATTACTAGTTAAAAGCATCAATGATATCCTGGCCTTTGCCATCATTGAAAATCTCCACAATGTTCCAATAAAAATTTTTATAGTTAAAATTCTTATCCCAGTCACTCCATTCCAATGCCAAAGAAATTGCAAATCTAGCCTGTACTTTGTTAGAGAGTAAATGTAATTGGTGATAATCCAACACACCTGAACTGCAATGTATGCAATTGAGCGTGATGTCATACTCTTAATGCCACTGATATTTGCATTTCCTCCCTTTTCCTGAGAATATCCTGGTTGTTTCCATGCCGCACTTGGCCCTTTGAATATGTGTTTAGCCACCTACTTTAATGTTAGATAGTAGTTGCAAACAATAATATGTCTTACCTAATAAGGATAGTGGCCACAAAGAATGTTAGCATTTTGTTGAGTATGTGCCTGTCTAGATATAAGAAGCATGGAAATTAGTCTGCTGTGATAATGATTTTACTTGCTTCAATTTGTTGGAATGTTCTACAAAAAAGTGAGCCACATTGGTGAGTTAAAAAAGTGGACATACTCAGGAGTTGCCGGAAGGTCAATGGGGCATGACATTGCTGTACACTGGAGATGCCCCCACCCTCACACACTCTTGTCCTTTCTAGCCAATGATGAGGATACAATACTGTCCTTCAATGGCAACATGTATGAAGGAGCTTCTTTTTTTAGAGAGCTAGTATCATCATAACAAACAGCATTGCGTGAGAAAGCAATCTGATTTACCATAAGTAAGAGCTACAATATAATAATAGTCACATATTAATGAATAAACTTGATTACATGTCTTTTTTTCTGCGCATAAGGCAACCATGCATTAGAAAAAGTCAGGAATGGTAACTTTTAGGAGCTTCCAGCTTTCATTGAGGTGTCAGTCACTTGGGGAAAAAAAAAATTTTGTCTCAAATTTCAGCTTACAGGAAAACTATATGTGTTGGAATTTATTTTCAGGTCACCTGAAAAGCAGGGCTTTCCGGTGTGTGAGCATAGAATTTGATATGAGATTTTTAGCAAAAATTCAGGTGTCAGCAACACACAGTGAGCCATTTTTTTTAGCATGTCTATTTACTCTGATATATTTTTCATTGTGAATAAATCTGAATGACATCCAAAATTTTATCTATGGTGTTTGTCAAGCAAAAATTGAGACTGACACATTTTCTTTTGTCCTGGCTGATCACAAAAGCAATGTTTTTTTTTGTGTCTTACTCATACATGTATTGAAACTAAAAAATTGAGTCATACTTACACGGTAGTAGAAACTTGAATCTCTATATTTGTTTTTGCTTGGCTTGAAACGTGAAGTTTTTGCTAAAATTTCCATTTGTCCAAAATTTCTCCGTAAATATGATACATACATTGTACTAAAATAGATCATACGCAACGCGTACGCTCTGATACACTACACAAAGAGAGCACAATTGTATCTAATCCTGACGTTGATTTAATTGGGCAAGAGCCGGAAATAAACAAAAACATACCTGTAAATACAACTACTTCTGACTCTAGAGAATTTCTATCACGACGGGTCAATACAGGTTTTGCTGCCTTTTTCTTATCTGCAGCGGAGTTTCCTGCTTTCTTTTTATGCGAGCTAATTGTGTTCTTCAACCCCAGTATAACTATAATTTTAAAAGGTCAAGTATCTTCATAGTCCTTCAAGATTAGATAAGCAGCAGTTACCTGTCAAATGTTGAGGCACCGTATACTATTGCAAATGTCAAAATACTTACTTTGTCACGTAACATATCCATCTGCTCAGGTTTTTGACTTGATATACATAACTTGATATCGAGGTACTTAGGCAACTAGCCGAGTACATGATTCTATAGAATGACCATGATTGTTGGATATCTAACATTGTGGAACTCGCACTTACCTTGCACGACATAAATACACCTGGCTTCTAATCAAGCAATTGCTCAAGATTTGTACGACTGGCCTGTTTTGGTCAAGTTATCTTTACAATCATACTTGTACGTATGGGATTAACGCGTTGATGTTGGGGCTCAGCAGCAGTGTTACTTGTTAAAATGCTCGGAATGCTTGGGATTGAGGCATCTTGTGAAATGCTCGGGACTATGAAATAGGGGCGATAACAACTGTACACCTTCTTGACAAAGGGTGCTTTTCTGAGGTCTTTGATGACAATGGACGACGGGAAGTTAGGAGGCACAGAGGTCTGTAAGGACAACAAGTGGTTTAGGTGGAGCAAGAGTCAACGGTACAGAGGAAATCTTTTCTGAGCGAGGCATGAGGGAATGAGGAATGAAGAATGTAATTAGTCACTTAAAACTCGAAGTTACTCTTTTGTTACTTTGTGTTATTGTTAGTGGCTGCTCCAAAATTGACATTGACATGTGTCAGATTACTGACGCGTCAACGCTCCAACACTGATCCAGGCTTGATGACGTCTTTTTGTTCCAACTAGCTTATTGTATTGAGTGAGCTGATATACCACAGAAGAAGAGTGAATTGCTGGTCAACCATGTATTTCTCATTCCCTAAATTCCTCAACATGACGAGCATGCTCCACAGGGTTACACTTGTCGTTCCATCCTCACAGGTCACAAAGGGCCCACTCTGAGTATGAGTGTATCAAACTCTGGTGTATTAGCCAGTGGAGGTAGCTTTTTTAGTCATTGAGTACGACTTGTATTCACAGCCAAGCAGTGTCCAACGGAACAAGGCTCTTCATTTTAGAAAGTGGTAAGCCGTGGAGTGACTACGACGGTTTTGTGGGTTGTGCGCAAGGACAAATCAAGGGGCATCTTTCTGTGGAACCAGAGGACCATGACTAATCCCACACATGACAAGCACGAGATTGGACCCGGACAGACTAGGACGTGACGCGCGTCCTTGCTTACTCAGAGTCTCTTGATGGGACTGCGGAATGCC
>JABAJT010000129.1:5144-17068 GCA_018850275.1 Tephrocybe sp. 9174TJB
ATCAGGATCTGCACGACGATCTTGGCGCCCACATTCATGCTCGCTGCGAACTTTGTCATATTTCAACGTATCGTCGAGAGACTGGGCACCTCGTATAGTCGACTCCCCCCTAAGTGGTGTAAGTGCTCATGATTTTTTCCCGACGAGTTACGAAGGTCCTTACCTTATTATATTTCTCTGAAGACCCGATCATATTCATCACTTGTGTATGCTCATGGACCACATCTCTCCGCTAAAACAAAAGATTGATGTGTATTTCAGGACGTCATCTCCTTGATAATCCAAGGAACGGGAGGTGGCCTGGCGTCTGTAAATATTAGAATAGACCCCGCACCGGTACGTCCGTCTCCACCAAACGAGAAACTTGTATCTGACCCCGTCCAGGGTGGTCGTATCATGCTCGGCGGTATTGCCTTCCAGCTTTGTACGTCCTTGATCAATTTTGACGGCCATCGGCCAGGCTGGGTTTGACACTGCTTCAGTCATCATAGTCGTTTCTGCATTCCTCGCCATCGAATTTTTTGTCCGTTATTCTCTCAACAAGCCGTTCCGAAGAGGAGCTTCCAACGAATCGCTCACGCTCCATAAACCGATGTCAAGGAATCTCAGGATTATGATATTCGGTCTCGTTTTCAGCACCACTTGCTTGTTCATTCGGTTTGTGTGACCCTTGCAATTTTTATCCTCCACTCACGATAAGTTGCAAATATAGAGCCGTTTACCGCCTCATCGAGCTTTCAGACGGATGGACAGGACGCATCATCCATACAGAAATCTATTTCAGTACGACATTTCTTAATGACATTGCCTGGTCCTGACGATCCTGATTTTAGATGTACTCGACGGCGCCATGGTCACCCTCGCTATCTTCACCCTCAACTTTATTCACCCTGGAATCTTCCTCAAGGAAGCCTACATGGATGACTCCGTCGAAAAGGCTCACGCCTAACCCCATCGTTCATCGACATCCTTCGACGCTCTGATTGGCCAACAGGCCACCTGACCCTCTTTCAATCACCTGGGACTTTCTTTGATGGACGCATATTGTACCTAGATAAACTAGACCACACCCGGTATGGAATTAGACCTTAGAAGAGCTGATGCCATATCTTTCGATAATTCGACTGTTCCACATGACATTCCCAACGAACGTCCCACATATGTGTGAATGCCACTTGGATCCAATGATGATTATGTGTACATGTCAACTAGAGATGAGGATGAGTAACAGGTGCGACGAGGCTCGCCGATCCAATGTCAATGATTTGGCATATAGTACAGATGCGGAGTGGGCGGAATAAGAGTAAGTGTCTATGCAAATACAGAAAAAAAGCAACCAAAAGAAGGAAAGAAGAGGTAGGTAATAACACGAGAACCGAAATTGAAGGAAAAACGTCAGGTGAAGAAAGGCGAAGAAAGAAAGAGGGCAGTAAGTGCTATTCCGTCGATCCGGGCTAGACAGGACCAAGGAGTTGGGATGTAGTAATGAACAGGTGCCCTTACTGGGTTAGGCGAGCAAAAATAAGGCCACCAAAATAACAAAATACGTATGTCGTAGATTGAAGGGTGTGGTGCGGAATGACATTTGATGCTGGTGGAGACGATTCCGGTCGTTTAATGTTCAAGGGTCCAACCCCGCGTGATGTCCGATTGTCGTCATTTCTGAGGAGCCAATGATGGTGGATGAAGCTTCGATGAAAGCATCACTGGGGGCCCGAAGATGTCGATAAGGAAGCGAAATAGAGGAGCGTGAATTAGGGGGTCCGGAGGCGTGTGTTTGTACAGGTGGCAGGAGAGGAGTGCGACTACGTATCTCGTAGAGCAATTAGAGGGCAAGGAGAAAGTGTTCGAGGGACAACGGGTGCGAAAAGGCCTGTTTAAAGGGAGCGAAAATGAATGTTAGGAAAACGATGGTTGAGATGGATTACATACCTCGTTTCTTGCTCATACTGTACGGCTAGCAAATCACGCAACAGCACCCTGCGCTTCCCGGCTCATCTCCTTGGCCCCCAGTTGGAGTTGAGGGGCCTTAGCGAAGGTTAAAGCCGAGTGAGACTCGGTCAAGGGAAGGTTGAACAAAACTCTCACCATCACTCTGCCGGTTTTTGCGTTTTTTCTTGAGCTCGCTCTCGCCCTGAGCCACAAATGGCCTGACAGATAGATGTACGATTGTCGGCGTAGGTGCGGGATTCGACTGTGGAGTATGAGTGGGGAAGTTGAGTTCTATTCATCACATCGTTAATGCAATGGAAGCATGGAAACAAAGTATTGTCGTACGAGAGAGGGTGTCGTCATCTTGCAGCATTCTTCCAAGATACAACACACGAAGGAAAGAAGGTCCTGTCGGGCGTTCATCTTCCCATTCTATTCAATATATCAACAATGTTCTATTGAGAAAGAAAGGTCTTGAGACAGACCTGACGGCCAAGAATTCCACACAAGCTCTTTCACTCGCCCCAGCGTCGTCTCAGGCTCAAATGACATCGTCCTCCTTCTCCCCGAGATGACAAGAAATGTGATATAGACCTGCGCCGTCTGCGGAACCTGTGTCTGTGTCTCGTCTGGGACATCTGAAGTAGTTGCCTTTTCGACTGGTGTTTCCGTTTGAGTCGGGTCGTGTGACACGGTGACTGAAGCTGCTTGAAGAACGTCAACAACCCGCGTGCTGTTGCTCGCTTCCGCCAATTCGATGTGTGTTATGGATGATTTGGCAGAGTCCACGTCGTTGTCCGCGGCAACGTACGGCCGTGATGGAAGCTCTAGAGATGACATGCTTTGACTGGCTGCTTCCGTATGTATGTCTTGGATATGAGGATCGTCGTCGTCGTCGCAGGCAACGAGCAGTGGGCAGTAAAGCGGGGGCGGGGAAGAATGGAAGTTGTGAATCCTGATTTCTCCTGGTCCCGGTGTATTTATAGGCTAGGCTATTTCGGAAGTGGATTTCAATTTCAATCGGTGAACCCAACAACGCCTTGATCCTGCAAGCGTCCCTGTTAATGAATTAATAGACAATTTGAACTGAGCAATGGTACGCACGAGCTGCCCTACTGCCAGGCTGCTTGGTAGATATGTGGTCAGTAATCAACGTGAACAATTGGGCGCTTATGGCACTCTTCTCCCACGTGTATTCTCAACGTCCAACTCCCATCAACAGCTTAAATAACTACTCTGAGCTGCTCTGATTGCTATCTTCACTGGCCCTAATAAGCTAGCAGACAGATGGCGACTGGGCGCCCTTTGTCAGTGTACAAGCCTTTTTTTCTGGTGGATCGAAGTAGGAGCCAAGACATATAACGGGAGGTATGTCTTGCATTCGGGATCTAGGCCCGCCGGGTTTCACAGTCGCTCGCCGACCTCAGCCACGGGGCGTGGACAATGTCAATGTGAACCCCTCGGATACCAACACGGCTTTTTGCTCTGCCTCAAACATCTGCATTGCTTCAACCGAATTAGAACTTTTCCTGATCTGGTTGTCCTTCACCCACCCACCAGTGTTGGAATCGGTCCGGATGTCTCTCTTCCCGCAGTCTTAAGCTTGAGCGTGTGCTTCGAAAGAAGATCTTTCAAAAATCGCGCAGATCTGGCGTTCGAGAGACTGGCGGTAGTTCCATCAGGTTTTCGAAAATAGAGTCGCAATGACAGCCTACCATACGTTGTGACATTGACACCACCGCATTGGCGATGCTGAGCACCTTTGACTCCCACATATAGGGGTAGGTGGATTTTCAATCGCTCTACTCTGCTGGCCCGGGAAAGCAAGAGAAATCGAATGATCCTCGGGTGTAACAATGACTTTGGAGAGAGGTAGAAATGAAGTAGTTGGGTTAGTAGTGCGTCCTGAGAAAGAAATTCCTGCTTCAAGAAATAACGATGATCCTCGGCCTACGTCTGATGGATAGCTATTGGATGATTCGGACTGCGGGGTCGATATTCTGGTAAAAGTTATTGACGTGAGTTTTGCTCTTTGGGGCCGGCCGTCAGAGATGGACTCCGAAGTTTCGTCGTCCGTGTCGTCCCCGCTCCGCCTGCAGCGGTACACGAATGTCACCAGAACAAGGCTATTGCAAATGAAGAGTGTGAATGCTGACTGAATAGAACGTTAGATAGATCTCGTACGGAATGAATGGGCACGCACCTCAACATTCATCACAAAACCAGTGAGCACCAAATTCCCTTTCATAGCGTAGACCACTCGCACGATACAGACGACGATCGTGCAAAGGCTGGTTACGAAGGCGGCACGGATAACGCATCGGGCAGTTGAAGGAAGAGTTATGTTCCATAGTATGAACAGAGGAATAAAAACAAGGATGAAGTTTGACAAAATGTCGGCTGTTGTTGGTTTGGTGTGGTCAGCATTCGAAGCATCAATTCAAAACATAGCGCGGTACAGACTGCATAATTTGAAGATGTACAAAGCGTCCCCAATATTGCAGTCATTCCATCCTTTGACTTGGCATACACGGGTCTTGAGGACGAACGTAACGACAGCGCAGATTAAAAATGCCCATATCGCGCAAAAAACCGTGGTCCGTGGGCGTCCGTCAGGCAGAGGCCGAAGAATACTGCACGCAATGCTTATTCGAGAGGCCCTGTCAACTCAGAAATTGAACGATCAGATGGCGCTTACTGCGTATAAGAAGTAACCGGGTCATACCAGATAGAACAAGTAAATGCCAACGTAGCCGTCATATATACGGCTCCCTCCAACCCGCCCGAAAGCCATGAACTTGCCAGAACCCCCGCTAACTCGACTTCAGAAGGGACATGACCAACACATCGTCGCAGTATTCAACCATACCTTTGATGCATAGGTGTACACAATAAGACCCGAAAACCACAAGATCGAAAAACGCAGCCGCAAGCGCCCACCAGTCGTCCCAAGAAAGCTGGCGACGCAATCGCCGGTTTACCAAACGAAAGAGGGTCGCAACAATAGCTAGAGAATGAAATAACACAGACAGCACTGGTACGAAAGAGGGTTCAAAGTGATTTCATGAGAAGATTCATGGTTGAAATAAGCGAGCATAAGTACCTCTGTGGGCGGTCGCAGTGCTCGATGACATGGCCGCCATTGTCCCGACGGTTTGGAGGCCGCCTGACTCAACACCCCGCCGTTTGTTGAAGAGTGAAAAGACGAAGTGACACTACAGGTGCGAGGGCAACATCCATTGCGGTATGGGTGCTGGGCAGGAAATTCGTTAACCGCGATGGTCTATCATAGCTTAATTTGTCAAGTGGCGCCTCAGGGTGACATGTTCAATTATGGGGTTTAATATATACTTGGTATGATAGTACTAGTATCATTATATTATGCCTCCGCTTTTTATAATCCTGATAGAAAACTGACCACATTGTGATTATCGGCTATGGACCAGGAACCTGTCCTGGAAAATAAGTGTATAGCTAGTCGAAGCACCGACGGGGAGGTTCAATAATAACGCAATGCCTGGAGATTTTTGAGTAATAGATAGAAGATAATTATAGTTGGACTTTGGGAACGCGAGGAACGCGATCTAGCGTGGGTGACGATTGATTGGTCCTAGACTTTTCAATGGAGAGTCCCTTCAAAACCACGTCGATGCATCCTTCGCTGGCGACTTTGCGACTTTGACTCGCATACGCCGGCCAATATGCAATCTCTCCATGCCGAATACATCAAGACGACGAACGCTTGACCTTCAGGGCTACCCGTCGTAAATGGTTTTGTATCGCCCCATGCAAGCGGATTGACAGCGGGGGTTGCGATGCCTTCCTCCGTGATATGAGGCTGTCCGTTACTATCCTTTCCTCCTAGAACTGCTCGAACATCATCTGCCCAGTTGATATATTTTTGGCCGCATTGCTGGGGCTGAAGCACGGCCATTCGATAGGCGACTGACGCGAGCATTGAGCTCCCGGATATCTCTGCGAAACCATGGTCTCCAGCGTCGCCATTCATGTAATTGCGCACGAGGCCACCGTCTAATGACGAATGGGTAGCGCCTTCGAGGATTTCCATGATCCACGTTGTGAGATCTTTGATGGCTCCTGATTTCCATGTGGTGCCCCGAGCGACAGGTGCTTTCATGACGGTAGCCAGAACGCGAAGCATCCCAGCAGCGGCCCAGCCGTTTCCTGTCGCCCATAGTCCTGTATCCTGGCTTTGTGGGCCAATAATGTGCATCCAGACGCCCTGATACGCTTCGGTAGTGTTTGATTTGAGGACCTCTCGGTAATAACCGCATTGCTTTACACTTTCAAGTAAAAGGGTCGCATTCGAGCTATCGGCAGCATAGTAGGCGAGGAAAGGGGGCGCCATGTATATAAAATCCGCCCTAGAAGAGAGATTAGAGATAAATTAAGAGGATGAATACAGGAGAAAAAGGTGTACGAACCACAACTCTGCCACTGAAGCGCGATGGGAAATCGCACCATTAGAAAAGCGAGGCGCGCTGTTCAGCATGAATTCCACTGTCTGCCGAGCTGCTTCTGTATACTTTGTCTCTGTCTTCCCAAGCATGACAGCGCTAACGCCCAAACTCGCAGGATCCCCAACGGCTCCATTGCGATTGTCAATGCCATTCGTACCGTCTTTGAGGTTAATTTTGCTAGCCGCATAAGCTAAGGCCGTCACCTCATCCTTGTCAATAGTCGGAACAGGGAACGGAAACGAGCCAAAGACCGATAGACGGGGATTGTAGAGTTCAAGTAACGCTTGAGAAGCAGTACCGTACTCCCAGGAATGAGATGGGAGTGACTGGGCCAAAATAGTGACATTCTGGATATTGAATCCAGGAGATATAGGGAATGGTTGGAAAGCAGATAACTGACTTGTCATCGCAGTAAGATCAACAATAGACCGTCCGAAAGCAACCATGATGGATGTAGGTTATGAAGGGCGATCCTGGGGGAAAAGATGCACGCAGCGCCATTTTCTGATATGGAGTTTTTATGTTGCAAACGTTGGCAAGACTGGAGAATGAAACGGCTCGGCAATGTAGAGAGGGCACCAGGGCCGTGCGCTCCCTTGATATCAAAACATGCAAGGAAGTCAAACACCCCCAGGAGAGTCTCCATCACTACCATACGGTTTGCATACGATCTGGGCTGTTATCGTGAGCCCACTGCAGATAAAAAGCTGAGGTATGATATATGGCTGGTCTTGAAGGGAAGACGAGAAGCTGTTCCAATGTGAATGTAGTTGGGCCTAGCGATGACTCGGGGAAATTGCGTTCGGATTTGTGGAGTGTTGGCATCAGGTTATCAATTTCATCGTGGTCAGCTTGAATGTTTGATGCTGCCGTTTTAGGGTCACGAATAAAGACGGTCAACATGGCGAGATGGCCGAGCGGTCTAAGGCGCCAGACTAAGGCCAAAGCAGCTGCTGCTTATCCCATCTGGTCTTTCCGGGCGTGGGTTCGAATCCCACTCTCGTCAAGCTTTTTGGATTGCTATAATTGTGAGTATTGTTGCCACGCGACGCGTTTTGACAGCACGTGCTAGTTTGATGACCCAGATCAATGACACGAGTTGACTTGATTGAGCCAGACGAACCCACTTCTAGATTGCTGGCACTGTCGGCTGAGTTATAGGGCTGAGTGCTGAGCGCTGATTCTTCTGACATTTTCGTCACACATGCACGCGCGTTTGTCAAGAGCGTCCCCTCTCCATTCCGTGCCAGGGCTGCGATGCTAGCGCATCTACTTTGTGATTTCTTTGCTTCTTCCCATGATCGTCGAACAACATCACTTTTACAAAGACTCACAAGGAGGATAAATTAAGACTGGAATGTCAAGTGGTAGAGTACCAAATCCAAAGTACGCAAGAGGGCATTGGATTAGTGGACACTGTCTGGTAGGACAATGAAGAATATCAACTCATCCAAGTGATATCGCTGACCCCCACGCTGTGTTATGTAAGGTTATGTATGCATCAGGTACGATGTAAGGTTGTTGATTGATAAGTATGTATCTAGAATCCGAAACGTCAACAGACGGTGACAGGAAGAGAGGGTTGAACAGCAATTCCATCAATTACGATCAAATGAGCGCTTAGCCTTGAGCGAGCGCTCAACCGGCATGATGCTGCCATGCGCACATGTTATCAATTGGTTATCACCTTTCATAACATCTCGCCTCAACTCACCAGAAACACAGCAACATCCTCTCCACAGAATGATTTGGTTGTCAAGCGCTGAACCTCGCCAGCATTCTGTTGACGGCATTCAACAACAAAAAAAATGTCTTCTCGGCGTATAGTTGAATAGCCCAGAGCATGGCCAACGTTGGTAGGTTCAATTGACTACATAGGAAGCTATCTACTCAAAGGATGGACAGTGAAGAAATACTGGCACTTGGATACCAGTCAACACTGCCATTCCATTTTTCAGTTTGAGCCACGACGGGATCTCCACTCGCATGGAGTTCGCGTACTCGTGTTTTGACATTCCACACGACCGGCGGCGAATGATTGCCTTCAGAAATCATCTATAAAAGGGCTCTGTCGAAGTTCGGAAGCTCTCCAGGCTGGCCCTCTACCGAAACATCAAAGCACAACTCACAAGTAATCCTTCATGCGCCTTTCTCTTATCACTGTCTTCTTCCTCCTCTACTCGGTCTACGCGTCTCCAGTGCTGGTAGCCCGGCCTCCAGTCACGGCGCCAAAATCTGTGCGTTCAACAGTTTCCATCTTTTTACTCCTACTAACTCATGTACAGCCATCGCTTCCTGCTGAACCACCAGCACAGGCACCTGTAGTCAAACCTCCCAAGGTGCCTGTCCACACACCTACAGAGCACCACGACGAGCCGCACAAACCACCTAAAGGGCCTGCCAAGCCACCTAAAGAGCATCACGATGAACCGAAGCACAATGAGCCAGGCAAGAAGCCACCCGTAAAGAAGCCACCCCCCAAGAAGCCGTGCGAGAAACATTCAAAGCGAACGGAGGATGGACCCGTTGACGATGCGGTGCACAGTCGTACAACGAGGCTTGGTTTCGGCAACACGGGCGATGTGTACAAGACTACCTTCCAAGGCAAGGAAGCTGTCGTGAAGGTCATTGATGCTAGTCTCCCCAGCGCAAACCCTGATGCGGTTAGGAGGGAGGTAGTTAACCTCAAGAGCGTCGACCAACTCCTCGGTTGGGGTGAGAAGAAGAACGAGAAACGCGATCCGGGGCATTTCTTTTACCTCGTCATGCGTAACATGGGTGTTTCAGGAGCGAAGACCGGTCTGAAGGACAGTGAGCTTAATGAACTCGTGAAAAAAGCAAATCAGCATTATCTGGACAAATATCATATGGAGAACAGGTACGTTCATTGAATTAGACCGTATTATTCATATCGATAACACAAAAACACCAGGGACAGAAATCCTAATAACTACGTCTTCCGAGAGGTCAATGGGAAGTGGCAGGCCGAGATCATTGATTGGGCACGAGCCATCTACACAGGAAAGACTCCACAGCCTGCTGCAGGCACCCCTGAGGAAGTCAAGGATCCAGCAAGGTGTGCAGTGATGTAATAGGACCAGTGCATTAATATTTGTTGTACATACATATTAACACGCATCGGATATCCATGTCCTGCTCTCCGGCGAGTAAGTCGATATCCAGCGTTCCTGGCACCCAAAGTCTGCCAACTTAAGAGAAGTTATGTAGTAGTATACGACGGAAAAACGTTGCGTCGAACCCACTCGTTTGATGGAACGCCCGAGACGCTAGTAGCGGGGTCTGATTGCAAAGGTGCCACGATTTTGCAGCACATTGCTATGTTACGAGCAATGGGTTCTGATAGGAACCGATGGAAACACGGAAATAAAATGTTGGAATGGGATAGTTATCACGAGTTTGAGTATTGCATGATGGTGCTGTCGACCACCTGATCTGGGCGACTAGCGTCTTCTTTCCATGCTAACAAGTAATCCAGAAGTTTTTTTTTCTGTTCAGCTAAAATAATACACAAGCTCACGAGAACACTTTTGTCTAAGTCAAACCATTGATGATATAATGACGACGGAACTCATGCGCCACTTGTAATATTCAAGCGATGTCAATGGATACCACGACGTCAAGCACAGCCGTTTTATGATTAGCTTCTCATCAGATGAACATCTGAGCTGTAGAGATATCGAGGATCCGGGTTTTGCGTTGGATGAGGAGGCTGCTTCTTGGGCCTGAAGGCTCTGACAAGCGATATGTATAAAGGCGAGGTCTAATCCAATGGCTTTCTTCAGGCTGGTCCTCTACAGAAATATCGAAACACACCTCACGAATCCTCATGCGTCTTTCTCTTTTCGCTGTTGTTTTTCTCCTATCTTCGGTCTATGCGTCTCCGTTGGTAGCACGGCCTCCAACCATACCGAAATCTGTATGTGAACTTTTGCAATTGATAATTCTCCCATTCTTGTATTGATTTCTGGGCACACATGTAGCCTGCTCAACCGCCTGAGGTTCCTGAACCACCAGCACAGGCACCAGTTGTTAAACCACCTCCCAAAGCTCCCGTCAGCCCACTCCCACCTGTTGAGCACCCTGAAGCGCCCAAAGGACCCAAGTTACCGCCTGTCAATCCACCTCAAGAGCACGGAGATGAACCGGGCAAGGGCGGAGAACCAGGCAAGCAGCCACCTGTGAAGAAACCCCCTCCTAAAAAGCCTTGCAAGAAGAACGTGAAGCGTGCAGATGATGGCCCCGTAGGCGAAGCGGCAAGTAATCGTGGCGACCAAGTTGGCAGTGGCAACACAGGCGACGTGTTCAAGACCACTTTCCAGGGTCAGGATGCGGTTATTAAGATCATTGATGCCAGCCGTCCAGGTGGTGGTCCAGAGAATGTGAAGAAAGAGGTTACAAACCTAAAGACAGTTGGTCAGTTGCTGGCCTGGGGAGAGGAGAAACCTAAAGGCAACAATCCGGGACGCTTCTTTGTTGTGATGCCCCACATGGGAGTTCGCGCCCCGGACACCAAGCTTCCTGACGCAGAAATTGATAAGCTCATGAAAGAGGCACAAAAAAATTATCTTGAGAAATATCATATGGAGAACAGGTCAGTTTCTGATTCTATTCAATTTATACACACACACTCACGGTTGACGGTGTCGCGGTTTGTAGGGATAAGAACCCAGCGAACTATGTCTTCCGACAAGTCGACGGGAAATGGCAAGGAGAGATTGTTGACTGGGCACGGGCAATCTACACAGGAAAGGATCCACAGCCTGATGCAGGCGCCCCAGAGACAGTCCAGGATTCAACGAAGTGCACAGTGATGTAAAGCTTGGATTGCTGTGTGTTCATTTTGTAGCGCCCACAAAGAAGATAATAATCAACATTTTCCTTCTACACATAAGCCCTGGTTTGGAAACAAATGGCCATGGTTGCAAATGTACTAGTTCGGAGCAATTTCTGGCAAAGAGTTGTTGTCGTCGTGTGATCATGGAGCACGGTCAATCACGAACATACAAACATGAGAAACCGCTTGACCACTGACCACAAATCCGGCCACAATCACCAATAGGATGCGCGCTTTCTACTTCCCTTGATTCTCTCTCGTGGACGGTGACCTCGCAATTGCAGTAGCAATTGAAACACAGGTTAGCTAATAGCGACTGGACATGGAAAATACTTATGGTACATTGGTACACGGTGCGTCGCGCTAACCTTTGGAAATCAGACCCAGAGAGTGCTCACCACTACTCACAGATAATTGCATGTTTTGTATCTACAAGAATAGCATCTACGATTGAGATCTATTTTCCTCGCAAAAATTGCAATTCATACCCTTCCAAGTTGCTTGAACCTTACGACGTTAAGAAATGAACCAATCTGCATAACTTTCAATGACGAAAAGATTGGCCAGGTAATTTGGAGGAGAGACGTCACAATCATTTCATTCCCAAAAACCGAAAATCGTGTCCTGTGCCCGCCATTGAGGTGCCCATATCCTCT
>JABAJT010000130.1:0-15116 GCA_018850275.1 Tephrocybe sp. 9174TJB
GCCAGAGTCGACCACTCTGCCTGACAAGTCAGGGTTGGTGTAGACCTTGTATGATACGCAAACAGGAACACTCTGGTCGGGGAGGGCGGTGGAACCGGCAGGAGAGATCGCTTGGGCGCGGGTCCAGAGCAACACAGATGTGTCGAAAGGATCACCCTATTGAAGATTAGGAGTGTTGCAATGCGCTTATCGAAGAATAACTTACACTGGCAACTATATACGGTAACATTCTTGAGTTTTTTTGGATTGATACTCATCGGCAATTAACATACCATTATGCGTAAAGTTCACGCCGCCGCTCCAGATATACTTGGCCTATAAACCGCCTTGTCAGATCCATGATGCATATGTAAAACGGGGTCGGCGAGTTTCACATACGTTGCCGAATTCGCCACCATAGAAAGTCGCGTAATGTTCGTCCTTGAAGGGAGAGGCATCTGCGACTTGCCTACGAGCGAGAACACCATCCTCAAAGCGTTTTTGAATGCTTTCCGTGTTATGTGACAGCTGGAAGAGAGTTCAATGAGCACACGATAGTTGAAGTTGAAGACTCACGTGAGGCTGGTCTTCGAATGGGGAACGGTATGCCAAATTCCTGTCGAGAAGTCGGGTCGCTTGCGCACTAGCGACGAGAAGAAACGCGAGTGCGGGCAACATGGTGCTTTACGATGCTCGTTCAAGGATCGACTTCACAGAAGGGTCCTTTTATAGTCGGCGTCGTTGTTGCATACAGGGGTAACGAGCACGTTGGACATCTTCTACAGCTTCTGTCATGTGTGATTTTTCCGAAAGAAGAGGTCTCCTACCTACCTCACTACCTAGTTATCGGCATCATGGGGGACGAACGTTTGAAATGTGCGTGTCTGTGGACCATATACCCAACCCGTCAAGTGAGAATTACGGCTGCCGATATGGGGTGCTGCATCTGGACAGTCATTTGCAAGTAGTAAAGGTCGAAGTTGGTAGTCAAACAACCAAAGTGTTTCTGGCGCGCCTCACGAGCTGGAGCATGAGATGATAGCGGTCATTGATGCCTGAAGGCACGTCCAAAACCCTACGCAATGGCGGGGTGCGAGCTTGGTGCGAGAAGTGAGTGGGAGGGAAGTGCCACAAATCAGAGGAAGATGATTGGATGCGCGTGAGATTTGTCCGATCTTGGCCAGCGTCTTGGCGTATTGACGCGTCCCAAGTCGCGCACCTTCGCGCACATGCTAGCGCTGATCCTCACTATGTACTACATTTTGGGAGAAAGCAGATTGCCGTCATGCACGCTTATTCCATTATACCTTTGCGGTGCCGAAACCACGCGCCCAAATTATGACACGCCTCGTCGCGCAAACCTCTCCAGGGTATTTCACAATGAAATCGTACTACAACCTGGCGCAGCCGTTCCCATGATAGTGAAGTCCACTGAGTTTCAAATCGTCAAAGTATCTACCACCATCTTTAAATTCTAATCGACCAAATTGGCATGAGCAGATGAGTTTTTCTAGACTGGAGTGGAGCATCTGTCTCAATCAACGATTTCGGTCTTGTGGGGCGTCGAGTAAGGATATATGCATCAAATTGAAGCGGTTGAAGAGTTGTCGTGAGAGGGAGTGCATGAATTTGGATTGAACAATCAAAATTGCACTGTCTATCAACGGCGATTGAGAGCATCAAAGACCTATTTTTTGAGAGAAGGCAGATATTTTCTTCTCTTGACATGAAGATGGCAGACGCTTGACGGTAGTAAACGATGCATCATGCCGTATCTATACAGTTGTATTCGGATTTATGTGAAACGGAAACCAAGTTCGAGCTGCAGTCAAGTTTCTCCCCCGAGTTGATCAGAAAGACTAGCTTCGAATAACGTACTTCGACCTCGACTTACTCGGTAGGAAGTTTTTTGTTCTGGCGGTACCCAGTGTGGCGCGACATGCGATACATTTGACACGGCACCACATCTGTGAAAAATCACAAGGATGGAGCACGATATGATGCAGGAGAGATGTGTTAGACGCGATGATCAGGATTCAATACCCTTTCTTCGGGCAATATTGCTGTGGCTGTCTTACAATCAATGACCAGGAGATGACATATAGCGCCTACCATTCAATGAAAATTCCGTACGCAGCCCCACAAATTTGACATCGAATCACCAGAAAACGTCCAAGAACAAACTATAGCTATCTCCGAGAGGTGTGGGGTTGAATACATACTGTCAACCGTGATATTCGCATCTTCATACCGGCACTAATAAGGATTAATTAGGGAGAGAATGAGGATTGCGCGGTGATGACCTACAGTATAAAAGGGCTGGAGAAACGCAAATAGACCTCAGTCGAACACCCAGTTCTGCTACTCATTCTAAGGCTCCTCACAGTTCAAAGATGCTCGCTCGCATTCACTCCTTGTTTTTATTCTTCCTCTTCGCTCTTTGTGTGTCGGCCAGTGTTGTCTCTCGCACCGGTCCCCAAGGCGCGAGCTGCAATGCAAACACAGGCAACTTGCAGTGCTGCAATAGCTTACAGGATGTCAGCACGCTAGTCTTGCTATACACCATTTCAAGCCACTAATGTGTCTCCCGTAGGCCGATACCCCCGCCGTTAAGACCCTTGCTGGCCTCCTCGGCATTGTCGTAGGTCTCACTGCTCAAGTCGGCTGTAAGTTCGACGTTTCCAGTGTTGTGAAAGGCTAGTACTGACATTCAGATTGCCAGTAACCTGCAACCCGATCGACATTATCGGTATTGGATCGAACCAGTGGTAATGTTTATTTCTGCGAAACAATATCGTCACAGTACGTCTGATCCACAAAACCAGCAACCAACAGGCTGTGTGCTGCTCCGGGGACTCCTTCGTGAGTATTCTTGTCCTACTTTACTTTCCTTTTGAGAAAAACCTGATTCACCTGTTGACAGAGTGGCCTGATTGTCCTTGGCTGCACCCCCATCAACGTCAATGTTTGAAGGAGAGAAGGAAGCACCTTGCTGGATATTCCGTTTGCCGGACATCCAGTTTGTTGGACATTCAGCTTGTCGGACATTTGGCAGAAGTTATTGGCAGACTATCGTTGTTATTTTTATTGAGGTTGAATGGACTTTATGTGGAGATGTTTCTTTGTGAAAAAAAAAAAAAAGAAGAAAAACTCACCGCAGCCGATCGGGAACGTTATGCCTCGAAGTACCCTTAGGAGAGAGTCATGTTACTTTCAATGGCTCCCGTACAAATGGCGTGCGATTTTTTTGAACTCGAAGTTGAAATTTGAGACCTCTCACGTCTCAACAAGCGTTTCACTTTGCGTTATTCACAGCAATACTCAAAGAGCAGCTTCGAAAACGATCAAACGGCAGAGCATGCCTAGCCCATGCCCTTCTAAGTCATAGGTGGCGATTCGGTCAGCACGTTGAAAGGAGAAGAACGCACAGCGACTCGGATGTAGCCCGAAGATCCTTTCGGAAAAGTGTGTAGAAGCACTTCGTCGGAGGTCACAGATGCGGTTTAGAACTTCATGGTACATCATTTGGACGGCTGGATGACACATTGGCAACTCACCGGCGCATTTTGGGTGCATCAGTAAGCAGCTTGGTGACCCCCTCCGTCGTCGGTATTCTGAATAGTGATGGTTGTTTATGCGAAGTTTGGGAACGCAAGACTTTTGCATTCATTCCTTCGTCTCTGATCTTGCCCTCCGCATCGCTACTGAAACAGAACACTAGCTTAAAAGCCAAGAAGAGCAACAATGTGCCCAGAGGTCCACTTCGGGGCTTGTATGGCAAAGGCAAAGCGAGACGTCAGAACGCCATCACTCTCGAAAAAAGCCTGTAACGTAACAGCTACTTGATCGTTCAATGTAAAATATAATGCACTGTGGCAAGGACAAGGATTCCTGGGATAAAGTGTAGTCTGATTCCACTCTATGAAAGCACAGATCAGGCGAGGTGAAGGGGAAGTGGCAAGGATCGTACCACTAGTGTTCCACAGGAAAAGTTTGGCACAAATTGTATCACGCACATCAAATATCAGAGGGCTCAATTAGGCATAGATAGATGGAGAACAGGGATAGGAGGTGCGTTCAAGGCATGCTAGGATTCATTGAGGATAATCGATAAGCAATCCAGTGTAATTTCAGGGGAAACAGTGACGAACTTAACAGGCACCATACGCCGAACACAAATAAACCGTCGATTGAAATCTGAAACTACAGCGACGTCCACGGAGCACGCCCTATGTGCATGGAGGTTATAGTGTTGTCACTGTGAGTACATCTGGGTACATCCTGCAAATCTTCCGTTAGCGATCACGACAGTCTTCCGGGAACTGAATCGGAGATCCGTTTTGTAACGGATTTTGTATCTGTGTAGGTTGTCATGCCTTTATAGTTCACGGAATACCATTTTCCTGAAGTGATCATAGATTGTCAGGGTCACTTGGGATGATGATATAGCAGTTTCGAAAGACCCTTGTGAATGTCCGAAGCCGAGCGCAAAAGTACAATTCAAATGGATTGGAGAGCCCAGAGCACGAGTATAAGGGCTGCTATTGATAGCCCAATTGATATGTTACGCCAATTAAGCGTAGTAACTATTTAGTGGATGGCGTCGCCGCGCGTTCAGAATGTTGTCAGAATGTGATGCGCACCGTTCATGACAGCCTGATTGTAGTACCAGTATGCAGAACTTGTGTATGTGAGCGACCATCCCCATAGGCAAATTTCTGTGGGGGGATGTCGGACATTGAGGGAGAAATCCAGATTGCTAACGCATCCGTCCGGCGATAGCTGGCAGTTTGAGTTCACTGGTGCACACAAGTTACGAGAGGACACGTGTTAAAGGCATCTGTCGGGCATGTTGGAGGTATGAGAGCGAACACTATAGATAATGAAGAATGGAAATGCTTCCATATACCGAGTAAATAAACAACCCGCGAACAATGCCAGTGGCGCAGGGTAAGTGCTGCGGTTGATTGAACTGCAGATCGTGAGAAATTTGAATCTTGCAAGGTTATAGGGACTGATTATTTTAGGATTCACAACTATATAGGTATGTAAGGTCATTTACCGTCAACAGCCCGTTTAGCTCAGTGGCAGAGCGCGCCACTCGTAGGAACATCCTTCAATGGTGAGGTCAATCGTTCAATCCGGTTAATGGGCATATCATTTTTCGTATGAAGAACATGCCCTCATACCTTTGAAAAGTCGCGTGAAAGCGATACGTGGTGCAGCGTTATCTAGACATTCTTTTCTGTACAAATACATTGTTTTACATTGGTATACAAAGTTCAACTATGAGATAAAGACTTTCTTCAGAGAAGATTCATTGCATGTTGTTCCGGATCTGGGGCAGGTAACAATTCCGCCATTCTTTGCTGCCATATCATCGAGGGCCTACAATAAGTAGAATGCACGTCAAAATGACTATTAGAGGATGGGAGAAATGGAGCAAGCACTTCTTTGGAGTATACGTGCCCACTGGGGAAGGCCATTGGGGGATTGTCCTCATCCATAATCTTCCCACTAATACGGCACACGATTGTCGAATTCGCATGATGACTGAACGGAACCTCCTGAGCGAGCTGGCCCATTCCCAATCCTTCCGTTCCTGAACCTGCTTCACCATCACAAACGGGACAATCCACATTCTTGGTTACGGGGTCGTAACACGCCGGCAACTTCAGTGACGCTAGACCGGCGTATAAAGCAAGGTGTAAAAGGGGTTCTGTAGGAAGGGTATTCAGCGAGTATATTGCTGTACGGAATGTGTGGATGAGATTCTGCCAACGAGAAGGGTCGTAAAGCCGCTGTGGATGCAGAACGGTTGCTAATGTGGTCTTATGGCATAAGGGAATGTACTGACTTTGTATGGTGCACAGGTCGTGTTTGAAGGAAATGCTAATAATGTGGAGGCGGTACGGATCTGTTGCAAGTGAGTTTCCTGCCAGGCAACTAGATGCTTTTGTGCGTAAGCAATAGCCTCTTGGGCTTTACGTGCTCTGGATAGTTCTATGAATTCCTGCAGCCGTAAGTCGAACTCGAGCGGGCTCTGCTAGTGCTCAGTTTACGGAATGCAAAGGACAAACATGGACTCCACCTTTATCTTCCGAAGTGCGACTTTATTCTCGTTGCACCATGCCAGCGCTTCTGTGCAACTATTTTGTGACAACGCCTGTTCTATCCGGCGAATATCCATAAACAGATCAATGTCTACGAGAGTCTGTGAAAAGTAGCGATTTCTATACTGTGAAACAGAACGTGATAGATAGTGGACTTGCCTCGATATTCTTCTCCTCCGCTATCCTCTTTGCGGTCTTCTCCATCCCTGACCTAAGGCACCAGTCCACTAACCATCGATCCAGCCTCGTATCAGCCCATCGTCCATACTCAGAGCCAGTAGCAGGAGCGATCGCTTCAACCAAGGCAAGGTGATGCATTCGCTCCCGCATGACGTCTTGAGTTGGCTTTCCTGCGGTATTATGGAGATCAGAGAGCTGTCCGCCGAAAGAGTGTGAGTCTGGACTCGGGTTCTGTGCGGCGCGTACATACTTTGCGTTTCAGGTTCTCCACCCGTCCAATCATGCGCTCGATGGAATCCAAAGCTTCGTCTTTGGAAAGGGTGCCGTTGGTACCACGTTTCAAAAGGTCTGCTGAGCTGCTTTGAACTGCACCAAGGTCCCGTTCGACATTCTTTTGAGAAGTACGGAATACCTTCCGGTAGTTCTCATAAGGAACCTGTATATGATTGAATATACCATTGATATCTCACAGATGAACTCCTACGCGTGCAAAAGGCTGCTCAAAGAGCAGGGCTCCTTCGAAGTTCAATTTAGTGGACATGGTGAATTGCAAGTGCAATGATGAGAAGCGATTTATTCAATATAGATGATCGTTGTGAGCCAGTCCAATAGCGATCTCAAGAGAAGTGATCAAGTCCGGAGAATCACGGCGATCACCAACTATCACTTGGGCTGAACTTCCACCGTGGCGAAGAGACAACGAATACATTCTGTCTGGTTATAGACGGTGAGCAAGACTATTACTTACAATTATTTTTAGAGTGGCTCAGTGCCGTCTCAGAGCCCAGAATCATTGGCCAGGATGCTTCAAATCTACGTATGCATGTTGGTCACCATTTAAATCGAGTCACCAAGAAAGTTAAAATTCTTACATTCGTGATAAGATCTCCACAACGAGACCGGTATGCCCCCCGTTTTTCTAGGGTTTGTTATTTTTGTTCTCTAACCCAGAACCGCAGTCAATATTCACAGCCATCTTTGGGGCGCTGTTCTATTCATTTACCTCTTACTAGACTTTATGACCCACTATCGCCCGGGATCGACTTGGTGTGATACAGCTGTATTCTCCATTTTTTTGGCTTCTGCTGTGTTTTGCCTGTCTGCCAGTGCTTTATACCACACTGCAACTTGCCACTCGGAAAAGGTAGGACTGAACCATGCGACTCTGTATCAGACGCATAGAAGTGTATGCTCACGATCGCTTGCAGGTCTCCTCCTCGTGTCACGCATTTGATTATTCTGGAATAGTCATCCTGACTGTTGGGTCTACTTATCCATCCCTCTACTATGGCTTCCATTGCGAGCCATTCTTTCGTTCCTTTTATATACTGGCTATGACAATAGCTGGATTTGGTGAGTGAATACGATCGTGATCATCGAAAGCTTGATCTTGATCACACCTACTTCAATTATCATCTTCTTCTAGGCGCTGCATACATAGTTCTCCACCCAGAATATGCCAAGCCGACACACCGAGGAGCTCGAACAACAGTATTCATTGGTTTGGGGGTGTCCGCGGTCGTTCCAGTGTTCCACTTACTCTCAACGCATGGATCTGTCCAATTATTAGCAGATATGGGTTTTGGATGGCTGCTTGCCTCAGGTGGCCTTTATATTATAGGCGCGTTGCTTTAGTATGTTGCTTTTATGTCACCTCTTTACCTCGTTGCCACCCACTTCTTCATCATTTCCGTCTTCTCATTTAACCATGTTGGGAATATTGTTTAAAACTCTTTATAGCGCGAATCGTTTCCCGGAACGGATGGCTCCAGGTCGATTCGATTATTTCTTCGCCTCTCACCAGATTTTTCATGCCTGCGTTGTGCTTGCGGCACTGGCGCATTACAAAGGAGCTTTGAAAGCCCTTGATCATCGGCTGTCTTCCACTGCCCGCTGTTAAATAACAACGCGCACGCTCTCGGCCCTTAGGCAGTGTACTCCTCGTTGCCAGCGGCGGGCCTCATGGGATCATGTATAGATGTACGTCGGCCTTCTGTCGAATTTACGTTAGGAATATTTTTAATGATATATTCGGCCCCAAGTAGGACATCCACAGATCACAGCATGTGGGACATATTTACTTTGCAAAGGATTTGAATAAGATCGAACACTTCTGTCCTATTCTGTATCGTGGATCCTCGATCTTTCTTCAGGAGAACATAGCTAACGTGGGATTCTCGGAGCCGTTATGGCGGTCGATTTCTGCGTTGTGGAATGAGGCTGATACGGCACGATCAGGTCATAGCAGCCGCATCTGACAGGATATCACACTGCAGCTCCGGACTGATAACCTTAACGTATGAGAAAATGGAAGCTGAACTGCCGAACCCGAATGAACTGACAGAACAGCTCAGACAAGCGTTCTTATTGTAGTTGCCGCCCATATGATTATGGCAAGCGCGAACCGTCTGAAGAAGGGCGGTTGGGATTGCAACCAATGCACTGTCATCAGAACCTGAGTTTCCACGAATCCCACAACAACTAATCCCCGGCCAGAATCAGTGGTTCAAGTTGCTCGAAACAGACCCATGCTCAGTTCTGGTGCGGTGTGTAATACGATCGAGGATTTGAGGGGCACCAGACAGTTTTGCACGTGTGGACACACGCTTTCAGGTTGTCCGTGATGGCGATGCCGTTTCGGTCCCGGGGCATACCTGTAACCTCGCAGTTGGATCACCCTCAAACCTGCCACATTCAAGATCTGAAGGAACGTTGTGAACTTACCCTCGGTTCCCGATCTCTCCTTCTTCTTCCGCTTTCGTTCCAATGAAATGGATTCTGCGATTTTATTCCCCGGGCTAATGGGCAAATCTGCAGATTTAGATTTTCGCCGCTGCGGCATGTTGTCCTGCTATAAAGCTATAAAGACTCGATATATGTCTCGAACTCTCATATAGAAACAATTCAACCCCTTCCCTTCTGTGCCCGAGTGCACCCACGCTTGGTGGCCCTTGTATCTCTTCCCCGCCATGCCGTCCCCTGTTGGCCTCCAAGCTGCCGCACATGCCTTCCTCTCCGCTGGTTTCGCTACCCAATTCACCTTCGCCGTCTTAATATTCTTGACCATCGTCGTCGCTATTTCCACACTTCAAGCTGACGAAGCCGATGCTCCTCCATCCCTTCCCTGCTTCTCCATCTTTACTATTCTACCATTCTTTCGGCGACGCTATGACTTTTTGAACTGGGGCTTTCAGGCAACAGGACAATCTGCCTTTCAATTTCAGCTCCTGCGGGTGCGTGTTGTCCTGACCCCATATCTTGGCTCATTCATTTATGTATATGACCAATAATATCAGAACACCGTTATCGTCGTGTCAGGCGAGAGCGCACGTCAAGCATTCTTTTCAGCAAAAGGCCTTGACCTAACAGAAGGCTTCAAAATACTCTCGGGCGCAGTCAGTAGAGTCTATCGTAGGATGTTATCTTCACCCTTAAACTTTGTTCAGATCCCTATGGTCCGAGGAGTAACTTCGAATCTAGAGCCACGACGAATCGCCATGATCCATAAACGCTTGGGTGCAGTTCAGCATTCAGCGCCTCTCAATGATTGTGTGTTTCCTCCCACTGTCATTCCCGACGACCCGGTGTACTGATTGTTCTGTTCTTTACGGGCAGTGATTCCTCTGATACTGGATGATTCTCGGCGGGTAATGGAGACCTGGGGATCATCCGGAAGATTCGACCCGTTCGAAAGTATATACTCGGTGGGTGGAAATAAAAATCCATCTTCTTTTCAGAGCTCCGTTAACTCATCAACTTCTTTTCGTGATTTTTCTTTCCATTCCAGCTCCTGTTCCAGACCACCTTACGGAGCCTATCGTGTTCAGAGATATCGGACGACCCGATCATTGTGGGACGGCTCAAGACTCTATACGACACACTTGATAACGGCACTACACCAGCTACCGTCCTCCTCCCCTGGCTCCCAACCCCTGCCATGATCAAGAAACTCTGGGCTACCAAGGAGATTTACGAAATCGTAACCAAGGCCATTCAGGAGCGGGAAAAGAGCGGTATTTCTCACAATGATACCCTGCAAATGCTCCTAGACTGTGGGGACGAAAAACTTGTTGTAGTTGGAGTAAGTAAATCCCATTCATGCTCAACATTAGTCCCTTTCGGAGCCCTGACATGCATCGACAGTTTATCATGGGTCTCTTGATCGCGGGTGCACGCGCAACCGGCACGACTGCTTCCTGGATGACAACGTTTCTTGGCTGTCATCGCGACTGGCGGGAGCGGGCTGTTGCAGAAGTCGAGTCCTTGCTTGCATCCACTCTAGATCTGACATCGGCCTCCGACTCGCTTTCCTCGCGCCTCTCCACCATCCCCCTTGAGATTTGGGAGTCAGAAACCCCAGTACTCGATGCCATAATTAAAGAAACGACCCGTTTAGCTCAGCCACATACCGCCATGAGGCGTAATCTCGGACCTCCACTATATATCGACGGCAAAATAATACCTACCGGAGCGTATGTTGTATATCCGTTCAGCGACGTTCACCTGGACCCTTCGCTCTATCCGGAGCCTTGGAAGTTCAACCCTGGCAGGGAGGCCGTTAAGCACGTACCTTTCGCGTATGTCGGCTGGGGAGGAGGTATGTTAATTAGCCTTTGTCATCCTAGGCAGACCCTAATGTTTCATGCAGGCAAGACCCTGTGCCTTGGGACGCGACTTGCCAAGCTGGAGCTTAAACTCATCACGGCCATGTTCCTTCTTGGTTTCCGCCACACCATCGTGGATAAGTACGGCCACAAAACTAACCCGACTCCCAATTGGAACGACATCCTGCTGTGCAGGCCGCCTTCCGAGCACACTGGCTTCGTGAAGTACGAACGCTCTGATATCCCACTGTGATAGACGATCCGTCACCACGATCACCATTTTTATGCACGATCTTGACCTTGTTGCGCACCTTCTTTCCATCTGCACATTCTTTGATGACTTATTCCTAGCACTTTTGGGGTGCATGGAGCGTTCCTTACTACATACAATACCTGCAGCCAGGCCCGGTTTTTTGGACCTTATAATGAGTCTTGCCTAGACGAGTCCCGGAGACCTCCAGTATATATTCCTATCTTATGTATATATACACCTGTCACCACTCACTCTTTGCTATCCCAACCTATGTGTACTGCCTTGTTTTTTGTTGTACAAATGTCTACTCTCATTATATGACCGGTACCGACTCGGGAGTTAGGAATTATGCAGGGAATAATCTGTAAGGGTATTATTGGAATGTGGAATGTAAATTTTGTATAGTTGACCAGTTGACCAATCATCGTCACCACCCACGAGGTGACTTTCCCTGAGCGGGAGAAGATGTCTACTCGAACTCTAATCCGTCGCGGGGGGTGCCAACATTGGCGCTTTCTCGTGCAGCGCGTGCCTCAATCCTCTCTCGCACCTTCTGGAGAGAAAATGACTCGAGCTTCGCCGTCCTCTCACGCTCTGCGAGTTTCAGCCTCTTCTCCCTAGGCGGCTCCCATTTGCTCTTCAATATCCGTCGTACGGCCTCAGGGCTGATTTTGAATTTATCAGCCAGGAATGGTGTGGTGAATTTGGCCGGATCCAGGCGGCGCATCTGGCGAATCCCCTCCATCGCTTCTCGAGACAACTTGCGCGGCGGTGCCCAGCCGCCGGGAAAGCTCTTCTTCATGGTCTCTTTGTGAACTTTGTATTCCTGCGGTGTTGGCTTCTCTGGCGGACTTCGCATATGAAGAGGTGGGGTGTTGGGGCGCACACCGTTGACTGCATCGTCGTCTTCAGATAAATCGACGGGAGTATTATCGTCGTCGAGAATAGAACGTGGACGGGGAAGGCCTTCTAGGGCCCATTTTCTGCGGTTGATCTGGAGGGAGTAGAAGCGGGATAGGGTGGCGCGGGGACAGGAGAAGGCAAATTTGCAAAGGCTGGACTTGAACATGACGGCGCCTGGAAGAAATTTCAGTTGCCTAATTGGTCATTGGTAATGATCGGTAGAAGCCGTAGTTGGTTGTGCTCATCGTCGTCGTCGCCGCCCTTTCATTTCGTTCTCGACTCTCGTTACAGTGGTGTGTCTGCAACATGGCCGACGTTTCTGACCCCAAGATCAATGAAGGTTCGTTAATCTTCATCCTCATGGAATATCATTAGACACTTTCCGTCCGATATACTACTCTAACTCCTCGTCTGCATCTATATCGATCCTGACAACCATTTCCAAAGCTTACGAGGACGTTCGCTCCGACAAGTCCGAAACAAATTGGGTGCTCTTGGATTACATCTCTGACCGCTCAGACAAGCTTCAGATCACACAGACTGGCACTGGAGGTCTTGCTGAGCTACGCGAAGTCCTCGATAGCACAAAGGCGTCTTTCGCCTATGCGCGTGTTACCTATTCTAACGACAAGGAGTCCACACGCGAGAAGTTCATACTCGTGGTCACTATCCCTGTTTTCTTGTCTGATATACTTGTCCTAACCACGTCAACGCATTCCACAGAAGTGGATAGGAAAGGAATGTAAGGTCATGAGGAAAGCAAAGGTGCGCCGTCCATACTGCATCTCTCCGCGCATGGATTCCCATAGTGATCCACGTTCCTAGATCTCCGTGCATAGTGCCGACGTCAAGGCTGTACTGCGGACATTCTCAATCGAGGTTGCGGCGCACGATAAAGATGACCTCAAAGAGGATCCCATTGTTGTCAAGTTACGCAAGGTGTGTCCGATCGTCCTCTCTACAGAACATACCTGACATAATCCTCTGTGCATCTGTTGTGTGGCGATCAATCAGGCAGGAGGTGCCAGCTACGACGGCGTTTAGCAGTTACAATCTGGGTTCTCTTCTACATCTTCTCTCTGGAAAGATAGAGATCATTCCTTCCGCGACAGCAGCCCTACAGGAGGCTTCGTTTTCTTGTTTTTACACGACTATGTCACGGAGGAAAATCTCTTCAAGTTCTCAATACCGTCTTCTTCAAGCCTCATGCCCACCCACTCGGACATCATCGTCGCATTAAGGCTTTTTTCATAAAAGTCAATTGACGGCTTGTTCCACTGCAATAGAGGGGATGAATTGCCAATTACTTAGTCTTCACAGGTTTCGAGTCTAAGGGCAATCGACATGACGAACCTTGAGTACACTCCAATCGAGCCTCGCACAATCCTATTGGGGAGGCGTGGGATAAAGTTAGCCATATTCACGACATCCGTACCCCGACAGCAGACTGTGGGTCTGCATTACTTGCCTTGGCCTGGGCAGCCTTTCCGAGCTCGACAAAGAATGCTTTACCCAAACCTTTGGACCTATGTTCCGGCTTCACGTAAAGGTCTTCAAGCTTTGGGGTACGAATCAGGCTGCGATGGGAATAAAACGCCGAGAGGACGCACGTAGAGTCCCGGTTTACCGGTCCATGTTGAGAAGTTGAAGAAATAGAGAGCGAAGCCAAGTGCTTCGCCGCCGGTGACACCCGCGGGTCCGGAGAACGCGATTAACGCATGAGCGTATGGGGTCTCGAAGAGATTCTTGCGCAGCTACGCGACGTTAAAAAGAAATATCATGCTCGATGAACACAAAGTACTATTTCTGGGGTGGCTTTGACAGAGTCGCGTGCATGCTCGTAATCAGCCTGGCCCACAAACTAAGATGATCGGTTATCTTTTTATCGATACAGTCAACGTACAAGTTCCACGATCATTTCCAGCAGGATTGGCTGCATACAAAACTAAGCATGGATATATACCTGTTTTAATTGATCTCACCGCATCCTTTGGCTGGGCAGGTCTGATATGAAATTGAGCAGACATGGAGAGGTAAGTCAAACTAGGTCAACGGCGGGGGCTGGGAAAGTACTGTATGCGGTTGTTTGGCCTGAACCTTAATCGACTTTTTACTGGGACAAGTACTCGAAGGGCCCTCCAGCACACAAGTCCGTTGGTTTCCCCGATCCACAAAATCTGAATCACCATGGACCCAGCAAAATTGGCAAAACTCCAGGCTGCTGCAGCCGCCAACAGGATCGGTTAGTTTTTCCGCAAAAAATCAGCCAAATAACCCTTGCTTGGATTTTAACCTACTCCTTGTTTACCATAGGTGGTAAGGGAACCGTCCGCAGAAAAATCGTACGGAAAGCGAAGCCCTCTGCCGCTCAGGACGATAAAAAACTTCAAGGCGCCCTCAAAAAGCTCAATGTGCAGCCCATTCCTGGCGTTGAGGAGGTCAACATGTTCAGGGAAGACGGAAATGTCCTTCATTTCACCGCCCCGAAGGGTAAGCAGCACCTTAATTCGTTGTTTTAGCGCCCGTGCATGGACCCGACATCCTAATCCTTTTTTTTCTATTAGTGCATGCCGCCGTTACTGCCAACACATTCGCGATCTACGGCGCTGGTCATGTGAAGGAGCTTACAGAGCTCGTTCCAGGCATTCTGAACCAACTTGGCCCCGACTCTCTCGCGTCGCTCAGGAAGCTCGCGGAATCGTACCAGGCCATTCAGCAACAACGGCCTTCCGCTGGCGCCGCTGAGGAGGATGACGACGATGTTCCCGACCTCGTCGAAAACTTTGATGTCGAGGCAGACGCTAAAGCTGGCGGCCTCGATTAAGCGTGGGTTTTACCCGTGCGGAGAGAAGTGACGAGGACTATTTTGAAACGCGATGACGGGTGGTTGTAATGAAATGAATAACAAGTAGGCTGGAAAGATGGAGATACGGCGAACATTTGCAGGATGTATCACAAGGCTTCTCCATCTCTTTGTTTTTGCCTTGCTCTGCTATGAAAGCGCTTCCTTTGCTGATTCTTTCCTTTTCACTTGAGTTTGGGGAAATTTACGCGTTATTTTTGGGGTGAAGCAATGGAGAAGGT
>JABAJT010000131.1:2172-12712 GCA_018850275.1 Tephrocybe sp. 9174TJB
ATATACTTATGTATAATTTTAACCGATCATGTATGCAGAGAACATTCCGTAGTAACCAAAGAAAGCAATCTTACCATTTCTCTCTGAGGTGATACGACCCGGCTTTTGTACCCTGAAATACAGCTGTCATCTCCTACTAGTACGCTACGCTGTTTGGGCGGGAACCGCGACAGAGGGAGGCCGGTGTAAGCGGGATACTTCGCATCAAATGTCGTGCATGCTTGATTCTCAAAGCTAAAATCCTGTGCAGACTCTGAGCGGTGGCATGTTGAGTGGGGCCAAAGGCGCCACGACGCCACGGCGTTCCTCAAGTGGGAGATATTCAAATCGGTTAACCGTGTAAATGCCGATTGAGATGCCGCATCACCTATGGCCACCGGGAATTACCGGTCTACTCTCATCCACAAATCCTTAAGTTACGTCGACCATACAGTGGAAATCCTCCTTCCGAGGTGCTGACGATGAAAAAGTTATCCCCCGATATCCAGATATACGAACATTCAAGTAATCCCTTTGTAAGTTTGCGCATTGTCATACAGCCCCTCCCAGGCATTATGTAGTAACAATTTCAAGGTGCCCCTTGAAGGCTCCGGGTCTACACAAGTTCTCCCGACGGACTATGATGTTAAAATTACCAACTGGTCGATATCAGAAAATGGAGAGAAGATAATCACTCGCTCGCTTCTCTCTGAACTAGGACCTCGCATTCAAGACGAAGACCAGATTCACGAAGGCGAAGGGCAAAGTTCTGAGTCTGCTCACAGTGTTGACGGTTAGCACTGGCCCACCTTTTTGGGATGTTCGACAGAGAATAAGTGTCATAACCATTATAGAACCCGCATGGAAAGCAGAACATTACGATGACAACGTCAAACTCCCAGAAGACGAGCCAATGGACTGTAAGATTGATACTCCGAGTCTGGTGGGTATTTTTGTTCTATATAACGTTAGTCTATTCCAAAACCAAACGGAGCTCAATTATTCAATATTCAGCCTTCAGAAGCCTCCAAGTCCTATCCTCAGGATCACTCGTATTCCCAGCATCCAGAATTTATTATGTATCCTGCATTCGACACGCCTTCAACACTTACAAGCCTGGATGAAGAGTCTGACATAGACAACCTGAGCGTAAGCGATAAACATGACGACTTCATCGCCGGAGAATATCCAAAAAAGAAGCGTCGCATGTTGGAGGTGCGGGATATGGATTTCATGAATGTAAGATTGTTAGATGAGTTTCGTGCCGTCGACCCAGACACTGACACATCAAGGAAGCCTACCTACAAGATCAAGATTTCCAAGGAAGCTACCGATGCAGGTTTTGGCTCTTGTTTCCAACGTGTCGATGCCCTCGGCATAAAACCATTCACTGTTGATTCACCGCAGAACCTTCTAGATTTCACAATCACCCGGAAATTTATGTCGTCTGTCTATGGCGGTAATTCGGAAGATACTTTCCCCAAAATTGGTGCAGAGAAGATGGCGCTTCATCCCTACCGTGACTTTATGTTCATTAATCTGGAGTATAATCCTTACGCGCCTCAGCGTGCTGGCCATCCAGGCTTATTCTACAGACTCGACGGAGATGATTTTTCGGTCAAGGTATACCGCTTGTTCATACGTATCAAATCTGGTGTCTGGCTGTATGTCGGTCAATACGAGCCCATTGCTTCTACACCTCTTACATCAGATGAATTTGCTGCAAATGGAAGCAAGGTATGGCACGTAATCAGGTTGATGTTACCTTTTCTAACCATTCTTACGCAGACCAAACAAGCTTGGCTTGACCACGTAATGTGCAAAAAGAAAGATGTTATTAAGAATACTCGGTCTCGTATATTGCTTCGCAAGACTCTTGGCCGCGAACCCAGTAACAAAGAAGTTCAAGAATGCTCTGGCAGGGGTCTTACTGAAAAAGATGTATATCTATCTTTTTCTCGAGGTGAAGAGGTGCTGATTGTCCGTTAACAATTAAGACTCGCTTCGCTAACCAAAATTATTATCCTACTTCAGCGGATCAACGTCTGGGTCATGAAGGCGGTTGGATACGATGAAGAATTCCAAAGGGAGATGGAAGCTAAATTTTCTGAGTGGGTTCCGCATCCTGCCCAGCGCAAAAAGAAAAAAGGTGCTGTCAAGCCCCAGCCCGCTCGAAAACGCATCAGAAAATCCGAGGATTTTGAGGGATAGAGCACAAGGATTGAAGGGGGTTCTGAATGCGTCGCGATATGGATACCACAACCTGGAGGCTTGAGACAGGCACGCCGCACTCGTGGCATGAACGACTATTATTGTCCCACCTCATCTACAACAAAGGTAAACCATTGCTCATTCTTGTCAACATGGTCAATAGAAGGAGAGACAAATAATGTTACAGTAGGAATATGGAATAGATCGTGAAGCTGGGCTGTTGCCCGCCTGTAATTGTGTAAAGGTAGATGCGAGCATAGTTTGCAAGTCAAATTTCATGTCGAACACTTCCACAGAGTAATGGATGCATCGATCAAGTGTCCTGTTGGGGAGAAAATGATGCCCTCTCTTTCCAACAGGTCGAGTTTCTCATTGCAATGCGTGCCAGTCCTGTGAGTTTTCCCCCATTCGCCTTTGAAGCCTCCAATGAATAGGTTGGAGGCTATGACACGATGACAGGGTATATACGGGGCAAATGGGTTCTTTCTCAGCGCATTGCCAACTGCAATTTGAGTGGGGCACGTTACTGTAAAATTCAAAGAAAGAAATCGACAAAACGCATACCTGACCGAGGAGATCCTCCAACAGAGTCACACACGTCCTTGTATGTCGTGACGCGACCACAAGGTATGGTGTACACGAAATCGTATACGTCCCACTGATGTGAAGTCACCTCCTAACATAGTTGATGTTATCGAATGAGAGCACCATGAGCATGTAGTCCGACTGACCTTCCCATCCTTCGTGCGGTAAGATGCGCGTTCTTCAGAGGTAACTGGATAACGAATCGGCGCTTCAAGAGGGTATTTCGACGTGACATTCAAGTTTGTTGTTACAACATCCTTGCCTTCGATGGTGACCTGTTTCAAATTGGGAGGTGCAGCCGCTTTATTCAATCGCGACTTAAGCGGCCCCTGGTATTCAAAATAAGATTTTGTGATACGAAGAGCTGGCATGAATCTTGATACGCCGAGGCTTAATGTGAAGGTTGTGGTTCAAGCTGAGTCAGACTCATCCACTTCGGACGCGTTCACAAAAAGGGTGTGGCACGTGCAATGTACGTGATCATTGATCAAACACGTCCACCTGACTGTCCAACTTGTTTTTTTATTCGGTCTTTGACGACACAAATGCCTATTCTTGCAGCGGCTGCGCCACTGCCTCCTTCCACTCATACCGGTTCTGACGAAAAAGTATCTCAAGGGTCGATGGCGCCTATCACAACCCCAGTCGAAAATGTTGCGTCAAGCTCAATACCCATTGTATCTCTAGATTGCGACGTAATTACAGACAGTGTCGCTGCTACACTGGCAATGAGCTTAATAGGGCACGTTCTATTCTTGAAAAGTCAAATACCACTGTGAGGCATCTTGTCAACTGTTTATGCGCTTTAATGACAAGGAACCTTGATAGACCAGTCGTTCAACTTTCGAGACTATCGAACTCAAAGGTCAGTCCAGCTATCTCAATTGTCATTTGTGTATTGCTTATGAACATATTCAGTCAACACCGAGAGCACTCAAGCAACGAAATGAGTTGCTATCTTCTTTCGATACCCTCGCGTCACATCTAAATACTACATTTACGGCTCTTTCCTCTGCCTTCGCGCGAATACGTGCCACATCAGAAGGAAATACGGACCACACTGAGAAGAAGGGGGACCGTGAACGTGTTTACATGGGCATCTTTGTCGGCTCTAGTACTTCATCTGCCAAAGCGAAGGCTATGTTCGCCGTAGATGGTCTAGAGATCAAAGCGATAGGCGCAAGAGACGATATACGAAAGGGTGTAGATGAGGTAGAAGACGATGACGAAGGTGAAGAGGATCTGACAGACAGTGAAGCTGGTGACGAGGAGCAGGAGGAGATAGCGAATGATGAGGGGGAGAATGACGGGGACGAGGACGATGATGATGAAGAAGCGGATGAAGAGGATGACGAAGATGAAGCAGAGGCGGAGGATGAAAACCCCTCGTCACCACCAGATTCGCGATCTCCATCTCCTGAGCCTCCACGGCCTAGCCACGCAGAACAACAGCGCACTTTGCAGATGGCAGAACGCCTTCTCGCACGAACTCTGGCAGCCGCAGACGCCGAAGGCCACGGAATGTCTGCAGACCTAGGTGCTTGAGTATTCCATGTCGTCCCTTGCCATTGCTGACCCGATACTTTCAGCGCCCACTCAAACACATATCCTACTTCGAGCTCCGCGTCGATTCGATCACCCCGCATGGATACCCAGACAAAATATTTCGTCGGCACTAGAAAGTACGTTAGACGATTTCCTAGAAGAGTCTGGAATTATCTCTTCAGAGGCTGAAAAGCCGAACAAGTCGCAGAGAAAGAGGAAAGCCGCTGAGGGTGTCTGGATCGTAGGTCAAAAGGGTTTGGACACCAAGCTGGGAAAGGACTTGGTTCCTTCAAGCGGGGAAGAATGGGATGAGATGATCTGGTGGAGCTGGGACGGCAAGATTGTCGGGTTCTCAGACTGGTGAAGGCTGGAACCACCCTTCGCTAGGGATCTTGTCTTGAAATAGTATATAGAAAGGAATGTAATCGAGATTCGATCCTGCCGCCTGCACAAGCATGACTACGTTGTGGGAAAAGGCAGCCTGCGTCCTTCAATTAAAGAATTAGACTCGCAAACGCTCGTTCGAAATTTTAGGAATTGCTTCATACTACTCTGCAGCCTGAGAAGCCAAGCACCAGTGCCTCGACGGGCCTGGCCAACCTTGTTGAAACACAAGTCGTCTTATTGCCGGAATCAGTACGGGTCATATTTTGAACCTCAGGAACCACGATCTAAAAAATTCGCCTGTTCAGGCTTTCAGCGGCAAGGGGGAAAATCCATGAATGATTATGTCTTATCTTTGAAGTAGTTTTTCAACCAGTGCAATTGACTCGACAGGGTGGTACGAGGAGGACCAGTAAAGGGACGACGAGACTGCCGGAATCCCAAGCTTAAGTGACCCCTTTTCTTTTGTTTTCTGGATCTTTTTTCCTTCTGGCGTTACATACTATACCCGAAACAACAGCAAGCATGCGATTTCACTCCAACCCTCACAGTCGGAGACCACCAAAGGAGGCAATTTCATCAAATGGTGGTGATATCTGATAATTCTGGTGGGAATCTGATAAGATCCCGGCTGGCCGAGCCAAGGATCAAGGCACAATTCCTCTAAAATTAGCTCACAAATATTGTAATCAGATAAGATCCGCCAAGCTTCACCAACAGCCATCTCGATTTCTCCTTCAAATTTCAGGGTATAAAATGGCGGCGTCCTTCCACCGTAGTCTCCACGCGAGATACTCTCCCTCATCAGCCAAGTATGGCGACGCAATCCCCACCACACTCTCCGACCAAGCTCTCTCTTGAACGCCAGAGGTCAACAACTCGTCCTGATCCTGAGGCTTCGGAATTACCTAGTCATGAAGGCGTCACAGAGCGTGATAGGCAGAGGGGTATTGTCTCTATTGAAGCGTTTCACCAGACGTTTGGCCAAAACAAACTTGTCATGTGGATATTCTACATCGCTATCGGCAGTATGTTTATTTCGCCACTTTTGTTCTTCGGAGTTGTGTGACGTATCATTTCGTCTCAGTCTTCCTCTTTGCTACGACATTCCAAGGTAGCACGTCGTACTATTATCAGACATACGCCGTCAGCGAATTTCAGAACCACGGCCAGCTGCTTGGAATTATTTTCACCGTCACCCCAATTATTCGTACGTATCTATCATAGACTGCCGATATTTGCCCGCTGACGCCTTTTGATCATCAACAGAGGCCGTAACTCAACCTTTCATTGCCAAGATCTGCGATGTCTGGTCTCGCCCGGTTGGCTTCACTATGTCGACTATTCTTTCTGTGATTGGTTTCATCATTATGCCTGCGGCACAGAGCGGTTATGCCTTCGCAGCAGGTGCCATCATCGGTGCTGTCGGAACTGCGGGAATCACTCTCTGCACCACCATTCTCTTGGCCGATATTAGCCCTCTAGAATGGCGTTCGTTAGCTAATGGACTGGCAAGCCTGTGGTACCTCGTTACCCCATGGATCGGAGCCAACATCGCGAATCAAGTCGGCCTTACAAACTGGCGCTGGGGTTATGGTATGTTCACCATCATGTGGGTCCCCTTCGTTATTTTTTTATACTGCGTTTTCCTTACCTCTTCAAAAAGTATTCCTGTCTCCATGGCTCCGATCATCGCGTTCCTGTTTTGGGGAGAATACCGTGCTGTCCGTAGCGGGGCGCTCGACTTGAAGAAGAATTCGCTCATGTCAAATAGGACTCTGATGTCCGCCATTTACTGGTTCATCGAAGAGCTTGACCTCTTTGCTCTCCTCCTCTTGGCCATTTCATGGGTTCTCGTATTCCTTCCATTCAGTTTAGCCTCCTCCGCCAAAGGAGGCTGGTCAAACCCATCCATGATTGCCATGATCGTGTGTGGCGTCGTGATCTTTGTTCTCTTCGGACTTTGGGAGGCCTACGGTGCTAAAAAGCCCATGGTCAACCGCCGGATCGTTCTTAATTCCGTCTTCCTTCTGGGCGTTGGTATCGATTTCTTCTATTACTTCACCGGCTACCTTCGAGACACATACTATCTCACATACGTCCTCATCGTTAAGGACTGGACGACTACCCAGTGGACCAATTTCGGTCAAACTGTTAGTTTTTTCTCGCACTCGTGCCTGTAGATCTTGTACTGATTTCTTCTCCTTCTAGTTCACTGTTGCGATTTGCGGTTTCTCTATCATCCTCGGCTTTATCATGCGATACACGCACAGATACAAGTACCTACAGGTCTCAGGTCTTGTCATTCGTATGATCGGTCTTGGCATCACCGTGTTGGGCGTAGACAAGCGAATTCCCTCGACGACTTTGCTCGTCTTCCAACAGATCGTCATTGGTCTTGGTAGCGCTTGTTCAGTACTCGGTACTCAGGTTGCGACCCAAGGATCCGTGCCTCATCAGGATATGGCACAGACCATCGCACAACTGAGCTTGTGGACGCAGCTGGGCGGTAGTGTCGGTAGTGCTATCACCGCTGCTGTCTGGACGGAGACCCTGCCTTCCAATATGGCCAAAGCTGGGGTTCCTGTTGAGCAAATCGCGGAGCTCTATACCAGCCCCGTGTCGATCACTCTCCTCGAATATGCAAGCCCCCTCCGACAGGCATGTATTGATGCATTCAACATGACCGTCCGACCTCTCTTCATCGCCGCTACCGCCGTCTCCACGATCTGTCTGCTCTGTGGTATCTTTATGCCCGACTATTACCTCGGAAAGGAGCACAACAAGATTGAAAAAACGGATATTGCGGGACGGTCTGTCAAGGATAGCGAACGTCAGTAATCGTTTTATACGATCATGGAATCTACTAGAAGTAACTTAGTTTTTAACGAGTTTTCGTAATGTAATGGTTTGCCAAAAATATATGATTCATTATTGTTGTTTTCAGCATGGTCGCAATGCGATCCGATTGCAATTGACATTGAAGATGATTTCATTTAAGTCGACTTAGTGTCGACTCCATGTCGTTGGCTTTGTGTCTCGCCTACTCCTCTTAAGTGTGAGCAGATTCACATCCTTCCTATTCGAAGATTATACGTGTGATATCGACGGTCCTGCCAGCCTTCATAAAATAATCTGGATACAATACACAGAACAAATGGTAGTACATCATCCGAGTAGCTCATACATACAACGTCTGTTGGCTATTGCCAACTCCCCAAACCTTAATTAAACGTTAAGCGAGCCCTACTTGCATTAACCAGCCCAGATACAGCTCATGCCATATCTGTAGAAGCGATGCCTTGAAAACAATCAGAGGTGGTTGTGGACTTATCCGTCTCTGTCATTGTCTGGAACCTGATATTGACGGTACTATTGGGATCGGAAGATATCCTCAACTTGTCATTTTTATTTTTCATAGGGTCACGCATGATGCGGCGTGCGTCCAGGCTAGTGGGAGCAGTGGATGTTAGATGGAGTTCGGGAAGGATCGAGAGGACTCACTTGGCAAGAAGAGACAAGGTGTAGACTAGGGGTAGTGGAATATAAGTGAGTCACCGTTCGGTCCCATTAGGATTCAATGACCTACCAGAACCCAAAAACATGCCAATGAAAACCTCCAGGAAAGGTTGACCGGAGATCACGAACTACATGGAAGTCATAAATCTTAACAAACTGAGTTATTGCTTCACAGTACCACAATCAACGTGATCAGAGCAAGGGCGCTGTAACGTGTCATGAGGATTGTCACACCTTATAATTAACTGGGATGACGATCACAGACCTTGTTAACAGGCCGGTACCCATGATATAGAGAGTCAGCGTTTTAATGAGCTGATTCGTCCTGACGAATAAACTATTAGCAGGGCCGAATGAATAGGGTCAAACTATCACATACCCAGGAAACCCGGACCTGTGGCGGTACAGATAGGCAACTTGCACCACTGCTATAATGATATCGCCAGCGGCACCAGCGGCACACCACACTAAAGTAAACCACTACAAAGCGTATTCAATATGGATAAACGCTTGCGAGAACGAAACAAAATATACAGATGAGGACCCAGCTTCTACAATGATGATGAAGGGAGTGACTCCAAGTGCATTCCGTGTATATATGAATGCCTTAGCGACCGTTACACCTCCAAATGCTAGAAATATAGAATTGAATGACGTGCATTGCATCAACACGGACAACATACCAAGTTGGACGAACGCAAGAACCAGCTTCTACAATAAGCAGATGTAGAGAGGCAGATGAAGGCGCTCACAATGATCACGAACAGGATGATACTTTTCGTTACTAAGGATTAGAGTTCTGTGTCAGGATTGCGATATCTGAGGCTAAGGGACGTACGCAGATAAACACGTCTGCCATAGTACGCCTGGGCGCTGAATGTTGTAACGCTCTGGTTGTTTTGTTAAATTAACTGGAGATGCTTTGCCTGTAGACATACTAAAAGCCCTAGAATAACCGGCCATTCCCTGAAAACGTTCAGTTGTCAGTTGGACGGCCATATTGCTTTGGGGATGTATTTACCAAATTTCAACAGCATTACCTTTGGTCGTTGGTAATGTAACAAGGTTGTAATACATCATCTTCGATACGAGGACCCTATTTCACAAGAGAGTATGTATTCAGTATTTGCTGGATCGAAAATGAAATCGTGACTCACGTATGAAGAACCTGAACGAATCTGATATCCCGTCAAAAGGATTACTCCACCACGAAAAATCATGGAAATTTCGTACAACATCCAAGCCACCTATGAGATTAATTAGTTTCTCCAAATTCGACTACGAAGAATGCATGGACATACTAGAAATTTTGTAGCGCTTCTATCGGAAGGAAAATTGATATAATATTGATATGTCAGCACGCATATGACACCCAAGATCCTAAGCACCAAGAGGTAAATAATAACATATTTCATGAAAGAACAAGGTTCTGCTTGCCAAGCATCCACGACTACACCAGAAAGGAGCCCGCCCATGATATGGCCAACGACGTCCATGTTTAAGAAAGAGAAGTCGTGAGGGGTTGAAAGATAACAATTGCCCGATGCCTTTAGACCTTATAAGCGACAATATTCCTCAAAATATCATGAGGTCATATCATGTCTAGTACTTCTCCTTTTCTTGATCGGATGATTCCTGAAAACATGTTTTGAAGTTCTGATATCGGGACGAGTTCGGCATGAGCAACATCCATCCTCCAGACAGAGAAGCGGTGTAAACGCAAGTTTCGCCACTATCAATTGGTTGTCAGAACAATGATGAACTCAGATCAAGAAAAAGGAACTGGGTTGCATATGCCTAATGAGTGCAGCTACAGAATCATCTAATCACCTAATCACAGTAATAAGTGCGTCAGACAAATTCATGCAAACGCTCTTAGAGTGTGGGTGCGTACTGCAAATTGAAGCCAATAATGGACATGACAGGCTTCGATTGAACCGGAGTCGTAGGTCTCTGTGGGACCACATGGCACTAGTACCGAATCGAAAGAATTGCGAGCAACAAAATTTGCAACACATGATATGAACTATTGGGGCAATGAACACTGCACATGGACAGCCACGGATTGGCCACGGACACGAAAACTTGTTCGTTCGGCGCCAATCTGCCAAACGAAAGTCACGAGGCCATCCCATTGGTGGAGGTCGTTTGAGATATAAGATATTGTGGATTTTGCCCCGCTGATGACTGGAGATGGATGATTGTGAACAGAACAACCGGCATCGTGTTTTCACGGGGCCGCCCACCTCAACTTAGGTGAGGGAGCGTTTGGTTACATGCTGGCAATCGCGTCTTGCTTTGAACACAAGTCGACATA
>JABAJT010000132.1:0-14547 GCA_018850275.1 Tephrocybe sp. 9174TJB
TCTCCCAAGTGCAGATTTAGCATGCCAGAATTGATCCTTAGTAGTAGCGAAGATGTTTCCCAACCATGGCCACACATTTGATCACGGTCATTGCAGTCATCACTAAAGCCTGTGTTTAGACTGGGCCCACTGGCAAAATTTGTGTTCAACTTCTAAACTCCTTTGCCCAGGTTATGGATTCCATGGGTACTGGCGATTTGAGAATGCAACTGTTTACACACTGTAAGCTATACCGATGTTGGAGTTCAATCAAATCACTTTCGAAGCGGAACTACAAGAATATCCATAATCTCAATTTGCCTCTGCACTGGGTTTCATGACACCATACAGACAAGCCAACCATGTGCTTAAATTACTTCATATACGGGAATGATATAGCATTCAATATATAGTCCAGTGAATGAAGAATGTCAAGTAAATATCCGATGAGAAATCAAAAATGACGTTGCCGAAGAGCATCTCAAGTTGTCCTTTCCCCCGGAGCTTCCCTTATCGCACCAATCAGCAACACAGAGATTTTGGGCGATGTATTTAACCGCCAGCTCAAAACTGGGATATACGACATTATGCCCGTCAATGCAGTTGTCGAGAACGTTTTGGGAACTATGGGTAAGCGAGGCTTTTTTTGCGAGATATAATTTGACCTGACCAACTGTCTCCTCTCCCTTATCTACGTAGGGACAGTTTGTTGGTCTGGACAATTAATACCGCAGATATGGAAGAGCTGGCGCGAAAAGTCGACCGCTGGACTTTCCCCGTTCCTTGTGTTCGTTCCTTCTGCCCCCATTTCGACGACACAATTTTGATCGCCATATACATCATAGCCTACTTTGGGGCATTGCAGCACTTCCTTTGGGAATCTACAATATCTTGCAAGGAATGAACATACCCCTGATATGTCAACCTCAGCTATTTGGCTTCCTTGCCTTATTTTCATGGGGACAGGTATGGTTTTTTCACTCCGAGGATGGATGAGAGCTGATGGTATGAACGCCCAGTGCTTATACTATGACTCTAGGAAGCCGCGGCTTGTCTCCAGTTTAATCGCTATATCTGTAATGCTTGTTATTGGAGGCCTGGAAGCGGGAATCGTTTTCGCAGTCAGGCCTTCAATGAACCAACGAGCGATCGAGTTCTTTGGAATTTTCACTTCAATCCTGATTGGGGCAGGCTTGCTCCCACAGTACTACGAAATCTTCAAGCGCAGAGAAGTAGTCGGAATTTCTGTGCCTTTTATCACGATCGACTGGCTAGGCGGTATTTTCAGCCTCATCTCATTGGTTTTCAGGCCAGAATTCGATGTCCTTGCTGCCGTGGCATATGCCCTTGTCATAGTCAGTCTGATCAAGGTTCGACCTCTGTCGTTGCACACCTTTGAAACTGGTTCCTTAGGTTATGGATGGTATAATTATTCTGGCGGCCCTCATCCTTAACCCGATTGCTCGCAGGCGTCGCAGGGAAGAAGCTCAAGGCTGTTCAAACTCATTCCCAGAAACACTTTCCTTACCAATGACTATGACTGAAAATTCTATATCAACCTCGATGCAGAAGCCCACATTCTCTGGAGAACCTATGCTACCGGGGACGAAATAGAGCAACCCGCTTGGCGCTGGGAGTTGGATATCCGAATTAATTTTGTATCCTCTATGAAGGCACTATGTATTACAGCACTATATGTTATGAAATAGGAGTTAAATCCGACTTTTACTTGCTCGTTCGTCGTCGGTACCAACTACTGTCTCTTCTTCAGTTCCAGCCTTAGAATGTGCGCGCGAACTAGAGGCATAGGCAGTAGACTCGTTTTCGTCGAACAGAACTTCTTCCTCATCCCGAACACGACCCTGTCGAGAACCAGATCTACTCCCATTAGAAGATTTTCCTCTCCTGTGCTGCTTGCCAGTCCCTCCAGGTGCTCGGACAAACTCGGACACTCCAGAAAGAGACCCGGTGCTAGGTTTATGAGCTCGGAGGGGAAGTCGATAGAAACCCTCGATTTCTTCGTCTTCACCTCCTAATGCCGTCTCGTAAGCATGATTTGTCGGGGCATTATTTGCAGGAGTCGTCCTCGACATAGGAAGAGATCGATAGGATCCCTTGCGGAGGTGAGAGGCATACGAGTATAGTAGAAGCGCAAAATAGATCTGGGCGACTGTGAGCTTGGTATTGCGTATGGCTGAGAAAAGTCAAACCTTGGTCAACCATGAGAGGATGATGATGGCCGCTGCAGTGCCTTTCTCGTGGTTCCAAATCTCCATTGCAGCTGCTTCACGTTGCTCTTGGGTGAGAGTGCTAGTAATATTGCCCGTTTCCATCATTGCTTGCTGCGCTTTGGAGTTGATAACGCGACGGCCGTCGTGGGGTGTGTATACCCACCATACAACAGCGAAAAATACAGTCCATGAAGTGGAGAAGATGTGGTCTGCAAAGAATAAATGGGCAAAGTATAATGTCTGTTTTGGGTCCTCCTGGAAACCCTGTTTGGATTTTTATATCTGAGGTGAGATGAAACTAACGCACCTCTTTCACTGCCCGTAAACCCCATACCAAGCCTACGAGAGCCACAACAGAATAAAGGTATAGACTGAATTGGGCAAAGGAGCCACCTGCCCCTGTAGCCATTGCAATCAAGCCATAGACTCCGGCCACTTTGTTCAGAACCTTGCACTAAATGAGTTGTCAGTGTATGCGATGAGAGATGTGTGACGTACAGCAAACAAGAGCGCCACTGTCACGCCAGTCTTGAGATCTAGGAAACCAAGGAACGACGAAAGCGGCCAGAGACGCCACTCTGGGCGAAGGGTCAGTTTCATTGGACCAAACCCAAGTGGCAACTTGGGAAGGAGGATGAAGCTTATGTAAGAACGAGATCCCTTTGAGCACGGTCAGTTTGGTATTTTGTAACAACTTTTATTCACTCTCTTTTAAATGGCCAACTACTTCTCGAATCATTCCCAGTCTCGTTTTCTCGCAAACAGCTCCTCGACAAGCCAGACTCAGCCCGCGACGACTCCCCAGACGTCCAACTCACAACCTGCCTCTGCTCGTTCGCGGTTGCCATCTTCAAAACACTTTTCTACCTCTGTTTCTGCCTCCGTCACTGCCGAACGTTCGAAGGAGTCCTCTCCGAATTCAACTTCTCCCAGCACCAAAGCCGTGCATCCTCTCAGAAATACGTATGTTCGTACTCACCATCGTGACAAGCCCGCTCTGGTTTTCAACTAGGTTTATAGATGGGTATTCTGGTTCCGCCAGCAACGCACACCTGGTAACAAGATAACAAGCTATGAGGATGGCATTAAGAAAATAGCAGCTTTTAGCTCTGTGCGTGATCCATGGACCCTGACGGCTTCTTTGTTCTAACCGTGGTTCAAGGTGGAATCCTTTTGGTCGCTCTGGACACATCTATCACGTCCTTCCGCACTCCAACCTACTACCGATTATCTTCTTTTTCATACTGGCGTGCGTCGACCTGTGTGGGAAGATCCTCTCAATATCTCTGGTGGAAAATGGATTGTGCGCCTGAAGAAGGGTGTGGCCGACCGTATATGGGAGGATCTCGTGTTGGCCATTATTGGTGATCAATTTGACGAATGTCGCAACTCGGAGGAGCACGAAGTTGCGGGAAATTGGGACGATAAAAGTGACGGCAGTGCGTCGGAGTGGCCAGAGATCTGCGGGTGCACCATAAGCGTTAGGCAGAGTGAGGACATTGTCAGCCTGTGGAATAGAGTGGACACAGATCCGAAATTCCGCGAGAAGATCAGGTTCGTTCCCTCCATTTCATCCATACAGGCAAGAAGATAACAGGCTTGAATTGTAGAGATACCCTGAGGAAAGTCCTTAACCTCCCTGCCTCTACGATCATGGAGTATAAGTCCAACAATGGTGAGCGCATAGTCCAGGACTCATCATACATCTCTGACAAGTCCTTTATAGATTCCATGCAGGATAAATCGAGTTTCCGCAATTCTGCGATTGACCGATCAACATCGTCGTCATGAGCTCTTTGCTCGCCGGGCGGGATGGCTTGCTTTCGGGTTTATTGTAGCTTATATGTGCTGTCCTTTACTCTCGAAAAGTTTCTTGTTCAAGAATCTTGCTGATCATGTGAGTTTATCTCTGATTAGATATGCAGTTGCACCGCCCCTTGCCGAAGGCCGCGCTGAGAGAGCAATGGCCAACATCAGAGTCGGCCTGAGAACTTGTCTTTTGACTTATAAGCCCATCGTTACCAGTCTTCGCCACTCGACAACATCCAGACCAGTATTATTCCAACGAGCCATGTCTAGCGCCCAGAAATCGGAATCAGAGTGGCGAGCTATCCTGTCACCGGAACAAGTATGCGTAGTGTATATTCACTCGGAACAGATATTTATCGCTTCCACATAGTTCAGAGTGCTTCGGGAGAAGGGTACCGAACGTCCTGGTACCGGCGAGTACGATCACCACTTCTCTGAGGGTGTCTATACTTGTGCCGGCTGTGCAACCCCCTTGTACAAGAGTACCACTAAGTTCAATGTGCGTTTCTTCTCCATATCCCACTTCCATATCTCAACTTGGCTGAATTATTACATGGTCCGCTTAGAGTGGCTGCGGCTGGCCTGCATTCTTCGATGGTTGGTGTTCCCTAAAGTTTGATGCTTGCATCATCTCATCCCCGTTTCACCCCTACACAGCCATTCCTGGAGCTGTTTCTAGACAAGAAGATAGATCATTTGGGCAAACCCGCATTGAAATCCTGTGTACTGCTTGTGGAGGACACCTGGGACACGTCTTCAAAGGGGAGGGCTTCGATACCCCAAGTAAGTCTTCCACTTTGCAATTTAAGCGGGGCCATCGCTGAACATTGGCTGCACAGCGGATGAGCGCCATTGTGTCAACTCGATCTCTTTGAAGTTTCATGATGAGAAATCATCGTAGGTGTTGAATATTTGTGTGGTGTCAAGCTTATGAACGGTTACTGGTCGAACCAATCAATGTCTTTATTATCCTGAACCGAGCGCGGTATCGCATGGGTAACGGGGATCGTAAAGTGTTGCAATATCCGGCATGAGTATGGCAAAAAATAATTCCTAACTGAGAGTGATGGGGCCTGTAAATGTGGTAGCAAGGTCGCCAGCAACTCGAAAATGTGTACGACGATTACAGATCCTGCATGCTGGCCTCGAGCTCTGCCAGCTCTGCCTGAGATTTCTTCCACTTCTCTTGCGCTTCCTACAAGCGGGGTATTTATTGATTAGAATATGCAACGATCAGGCGGGATGGAATTACGCACTTCGTACTTCTTCTCCCATTGGTCACGCTCTTGCTCAGCACGCGCAACCTGACGTTCGAAATGCTCTGCCTTGACGTCCACCTGTCGTAGCCTGATCCAGAGCGAGATCAAAGTTGATAACGTATCAGTCTCGACGTCCAGTAACACGCACCTTTCAACTGTCTCTTTAAGATTCTTCTCCGCAGCGTCCAGCTCCTCTTCCAGAAGTTGCACCTTTCTTACAAGCAGCTCGGCGCTCTGTTTCGACTGCTCGCCCTCGACTGAGGCATTCTTGTGAGTGGTGATGTTCTGCTCTGCTTTCTCCAACTCTGTCTCCAGGACGCCAAGTCTGTGTTGAAATGAGGTGATCTCCTGGTCCTTTTCGAGGATAAGCTGCTCGTATTTCTTATTCTTTGCCTCAGCTTCTTCTGCACGAGAAATCGCGTTATCCGCCTCAGTGCGCAGCTGGTTCATTTTCTGTGGAACGATGGTCAATAACGGATGTTTCTTTGCACAAAAGAGCTCGCCTCTTTGATTCTCTCTGTCATCGCGAATAATCAGGCGTTCGAGGGTGTTCGTTAGGTAGAAGTTGGTTTGGGTAAGGGGTAGTTTGATGATTAGATCGGACGCCCTTTAATATGGTGTTCTATTACGTAAGTAATACAATCATTCCACAGCAAGCGCAGAGCTCGACATATTGGAAAGGTTTAAGCTCGAGCGTCTAGCACAATGGACGCATAATTAATAACTGGTCCAACATATATATCATTCATTAGAACACGCTATCAAGCTGCGTCTCCAACGTCTTCCTTTGTGAATCAACATTCTGGTTGTCAGCAACTTCAGTCCAGTAATTATAATAAACGACGACAGACTCCAGAGGAAAGACTGACAAGACATTGTACTTCTAGAGAATCTCTTGCGCGTTCGACGTGACCAAGCCTTTCATTCAATTTGTCTACTTTATTGTTCAACAGAACGGTTCTGCCTCAGGAATGAGTTGCCTTGTGATTCAGAGCGATTCGTCGACATACTTGTCGTTGTTGGCACTTATGGCGCGTCTTGTTTCATTGCACCGCAGAGTGAGGGTAAGAATGCGCCTTGACAGGTCCAACCTCTCACGGAGTAATTCAATTTCGCTGTCCTTGTCCTCGATAGTTGCAAGGAGTATTTTGCCTCGTTCTTCTGCTTCCTTGCGCCGCAATGCGCCTTTGTCCACCTCTGCCCGAAGTTTATTCAGAGCCTATGGCAGTCAGGTAGGTCGGTAGGGGGGAGTATTGGAATACGAGGCATACCTGCCTAAGGGCATCCATCGATGCGCAATTTGCGCGAATGGTGGAAGAACACGCGCTATCATAGTCAAGTCAGGGGTAACTCTGAGTGGATTGCGGTTAGGGGTTGGATGACCGTGAGAAATCGCTAAGGGTAATGCCCTCATTGAGTCAGTTATCAAATTTCGAATCCTCTCCAACATCCCAGACTTGACAAACCATCTCTCGGTCTGTACTCCACTGCTAGGAGCCATTAATCTCTTATGGCTGCCACAGTGCCCCAAGAAGGTGCGCGATCTCTGTGATTATAGCGACTTGATACCAAATACTGATACATGTCGTCATGTTGGCAGAACTCCCTATTCTCGAGGCAGTAATTAAGTGAGAATTCTGCCATTTGAAATCAGGACGCGCGCGGTTGAACGAAACTATCTCTAGTATTCGCAATAGACTGACTGCCCTCAAGAAGAACCGTGCGGAGTACGTCAAGGCGTCCGATGTCAATTCACTTTACCAGGCTGTCGTCAAACAAGGTAGGATACATGCGCGTACAAGTTTCAAATCTAACATGGCTACCAGTGACCAAACTCAATGATGTACGCGACGACACCACCACTTACAACAATCGTCTGGACACCACTCTCGCCGATGTTTTCAGTCTGTTGTCTTTATTCTATCTCACGATAGGCAAGACCAAGGACACACTTGCGACATATTGCCAGATTGCCTCGATGCGGGTGAGTAATCTCGGCCATTACGCGCGTCTGTTCGCCGGCGCACTCGTTGGATTAATTACTCATCGCCTGGTCTGATTACGCAGCAAATCCTCAATCACATGAACGAATCTACCGTTTACAACGAATCTGATCTTGCACCGTTCCATCGGCGGTTAAATGAGCTCAGAAACATCATCCAACACGATGGTGAACACGGTAAACATCCCAAACCTCTCATCAAACTCCTGGAACGACAGTTAAACGAGTGTGGTACGCACATTCTATCGATTTGATGAGATATCTTCTAACCTACCACCATCGTTTCAAGAGGCGCTCGTGCGGACGCTCCAAGAATCTTTATCCGTCCTTCCTGTCGAACTGGTGCCAATACACCAGAAGCTTGTTACACTCCGTCGACAATTGGTGGCGCTTGCGGCCAAAGAAGGATCACACAAGGCCGAGCTCAAACCACTACAAGAAGAGCTACGGAAGATAGAATCGTTGAGTACCCATTTCTAACCATTTCTCCTATCCCGAGGATCTTTGATACCACTCTTGCTGACTTGACCAACTTTCCGCAGAGCACGCGTTGATGGCAACTTCCTTGGGCCTGGTGGCATAGTACCAACCTCACAGGCACTATGTTCATCCTTGCTCGAAGAATGTTTCGAAATTTCTCAGGAAATCAAGGCGAACGAGGAATCGAAAAATGTCGCTTCGTCGTTAAAGCCTATATATGATCGACTTAGTGAACTCCGTTCTGAGTTGGAGAGCCTGGTGTTGACCCACAGGTGGACCCTCAGAGAGACTGATTTATTCAACTATTCTCTGAGTCTACAAGAGATCGACAAGATGCGTGTTGATGGTAAATTTGTCGATTCGGAGGGCAACAGGCCACCGGGACAATATGTAAGTTTTTGAAAAGGCTTTATATCAGCGGAGCTCTGAATATGGATATCCTTAGGTGTTGTTATATCTTCTTCGACGATGCTACGGCTTGATTTACCGCCTTTTGTCTGCGAGCGAGCCTGTGTCAGAGGAGTTGATGCCAATAGTATGCCTTTAATTCTGAAAACTTTTCTCAAACTGATTGCCTTGCCAGGCAAACAAACTGTCGACCGTCAAGAAGTGCCTGAACGAAGTCCTCAAATTCGGGGGACCATTTAGCGCTCGTGATTTATACCCAGTTAGTGTTTTCCCAACTATTCATTTAATATGGCTGAAGACTCGAATCATAGTATCAACTCGCCCTTTTCCAAATCGATTCTATGCGTCAAGACGGACGGTTTGTTGGTGTCGAAGGAAGTATTCCGGAAGGACAGGGTATCCTAATGGCCCATCTAAATGAATGTCACGAGCTCGTGGAGATGGTTTGTCTCAGTTGCTCCGTACTCTCCCCGTCGAAACTCACACCTTTCAGCTTAAGGAATCGATGGATGAGGCTGAGGAAGAAGACGAGGATGATGAGGATGATGAGGACCTTGACGATGATCTCAGCGAGGAAGAACCACAATGACGAGGCTCTTGTTCAGAACGACTCCATCACATTTCCTGAATATATTGCCATTGATTTATGCCTGGTTACGTTGTGCAATAACTAGTGGGATGAATTGATTAGGCGCAAGAGACAAGGGTATCTCATCACCGCAACATCCAGTGTCCAAGGCGATCAATCTAGGTATTATGAAAGGCTATATGTACATTTTCAAATCTCGTCAAATGAGTCCATATACATGCATAAACTATTATGGGTATCGAGGTTGTTGCACCAAAGCTCCGGTATGTCGGAAGTGGCTCGTCAGTAATGAGACGACGTCGGCCTTTGTCACCATCCCAGTCAAATCCCCGGACTGAGTGAATAGGACTTGCCGCAGGTTCTGTAATACCGGATTTCAGTACAAGACATGGAAGGTCAGTCGCTTTAGATAAACATACCAGTTTCTGGAACATATTTACAACAAGCTCTTGCGGAACGTCCTTGCGAAGTTGAAGTACTGCTTCTTCAAGGCTTGATGCAAAGTTGATTCTGTCGGCGTCGGGTAGAAGAGAATCCGGAGGAGAAAACGAACACTTTCTCCTCTCGTCAGAGGAATCCTCCACTTTCTCTGGGACTTGATAAGCAAGAGACCCCTAAAGACAATATTACTGTTGACTGAATGCTCACCCAAGACAGACTGGATCTTTTCTCGAGTGGCAAATCCAACTAGATGCGCACCGCGTACCACGGGGAAGCCATTATAAGCATATTGTTTGAGGAGGGCACCTCGAACGACATATCAGCTCGAAAAATTCGTAGGGAGGTATGTTCCAAGCCTTACCAAGTTCCTTGGCTGTTAGCTGCTCATCGTTGATTACCACTAGCTCATCGAAAGGTTTCATGATGTCAGCTCCAGTTTCGCCCTTGTCGTGGTATGTGACTGGAGGTAACCAAGGATACTGTCGCATGGCAATCCAAACCGAGTAAATGCCATCCTTGCCCATAGCATCGCCTACCCACTTAGAGGTCATGACGCAGATCATGATGGGTAGGACGTGCGATAGAGCACCAGTGAGCTGAAATGCACGTTATCAGTAATAAGCGTAACTCCGACTGTGCTTCGATATACCTCGAAAACAATGACAACCAATGATACTGAATTGACCATTTATCAAACCGCAAATAGATACTTGTGGATGAACACATACTTGTCATGCGAGTCACACCGCCTAACATAGCTGAGGCGCCAAGAACAGCATAGAATCCCGGCGAAATACATCTCTCGGAAGGGTCTGGCGGGCAAGAAAGGAAAATCCATGCATTAGGGTACGCGCGATAGAGACCTTGGCTAGAGGAGACATGAGAGTCGTGTAGCGTAGTTTGGGCGTACACTCACGTAAGTAAGCCAACCGCACGCCCAAGGCATGCACCGACAGCAATGGTGGGCAAAAATATGCCAGCGGGAATCTGATCACGACAATAGGTAAGGTTGTGGATTTAGGGTAAAAGTTCTTACCATCATGCCAAAGGTCCAGGCCGTCAACATGATTTTGATTATGGCAGTCAGAACAAGCAAAAACACGTTCTCCCACATTGCTGAAGGGCTGAGAAGCCAGTTAGTAACTTATTCCGAATTTTAATACTTCTGGACGCACTTGCAAAGGCCGTGATAATCAGGCTTGGTGGGGTCACATTCCTGAAATAGGTTAGCAACCAGTTCAGAGGCTGGCACTCTAGAAAAACATAAGTTGTGTAAGCAAATGGTTTCTCGTGATGACCCGCCTTGCAAATACGACCTGTAGGGGTGTTGCTTGCTGAGTATCACAAAAAAAAACATCAACTCAAGTACGCACAAGGTAGCTAACCGCAGCAGTCACTGCACTGACACACACAACTTCTAAGACCGGCCAGCTATTGAGATGACTATTGCGTCGGTACAATGCAATTTCGACGTTCAGCCTGATCAATAAGGCTCCGAGTATTCCCTATCACATGGGTAAGTATCCAGCCAGTTACATGGAGAAATTACCTACTCCAATGATCCCAAGGCCAAGCCATGGAATCTGAATTGAGCAATGAGAAAGGGTCGCAAAATCAGGACAGATATCATACAAGCTCAAATGCACGCCAGACGTCGATTGTGTTATTGACCTGAAGATCGGATAAGCTGAGGCGCGGGCAACATCCATCTTGATCATACCTGGAATAGTACAAGTTTTGCTGTTCCAAATGGATTGACCCATTGTAGGGAAACAGCTGCAACGGCAGAGGCAACAAAGGCTCTCCACATGACGTCTGTTTCACTAGCGAACGTATCGAGTTCTACGGTAACAGTAAGGATGATGACGACCAGTGGAAGATCAGGTCATTCACCTTCCAGGCCAAAGAGAACACCTCCTAAAGGACTGCCGAATGCGACGGAAACACCAGCGGCTGCTGCTGCTGCTAGGAGCTTTCGTTTTTGTGCTGTGAGTTGTGAAAATGTTTGAGAACAGGAGAATTGACTCTCGAGGAGAAATATGTTACCCTCGTTATGGCTGAATTGCTTGAACAATCGCGAGAGACCAAACGCCATGCAACAGGCAACATGAACAAGCGGCCCCTGTTGATAAAATGTCAATCAGAGGTTAATCTGTGTAGCACTACACCAACTTCTTTTCCCAAAGAAAGCCCCGAAGCAACGGCAAGTGCGAGACCGACGGCCTTGATAAGAAGCGTCCATGGGGAGAGAAAAGCATCAAAAACGTAACCTCCAAGAATCTACCAAGAGGCATTAAGTCAGAGCTGATCATGGATAGTTGAACACAACATACCGCTTTTATTTCTGGAACTGAAAGAATAGGACCATCAATACAAGGGCACGAGAAAGGAAGGGATTCTATCTAACTTCCGGTGTGAAAGGCACTATTATATTTGTGAGTACTAGAGTGGCATGGCATTGCATCTGGAAAGCTCACTATGGGGCGTAAGTTTCTACCAAGAATGATGCACTGGCGGCAAAAACAACCTAGAACTCGGAGCATGACAATGCATCGTATGATGAGATCCCGCGATACTCACCGCAAGAATGACATAAATGAAACACTGCAGTAACGACTGGGCAAATATATAGCGTATACCGAAGAATTCACTCCAGGTAAGCCATTCCATACATTTTTCGCCCGCTGAAATGCATGTCATAAGTGCTGCGGTCGGATAACAAAGTCCGACGTACGGTCTAAACCACTACAACACGCGACTTGATTATTGAAAAAGCCGTAGGAACAGTGTCCTTCCCGTAGATCACCAAGCCTATTCGAGAAGCAATGGTTGATATGTGCGAGCTTTAGACACGGCGCTACGTACCATTTCACTAATACATCCAGCAACGCACCCGTGATTCCAATTCCCATGCCAGCCAGTATGACGACGAACCACAAACGCGAAGATTCCAGTAGAGGAAGTAAGAGTCCACGCACTCCTGCGCGAGATTTTAGGGCGTGGAGCCTTTGACGTTCAGCTGCTTCTTCGTGAAGCCAGTCGATTGAGCCACCATCCTTGTAACTGCGAGGAAGTTTGGGAGGACCAGAGAGGTGGCCGTCTTCGGTCAGTTCGTAGAGTTCTTCGTTTGCATATGCCAGTCCATTTTGTGGTGGGTACCCGCCCGAGGCCATCATAGCTGGGATCGAGGACCACGAATGACGAGAGCTCGTGACGGGCGGTGATCAGTGATCACGCTAAATTTCTATCTAATGTCTTTAAAAACAAACACAACTCAGCCATGTCGACTCAACCCAATGCAATCGCTGGTCCTTCGAAACCTCCGGTGCATAACGCCCTTGACAATGCGCCGTCAATGTCCAACATTCTTCTTGCACCTCTGAATGAGCTACAAGCTCTCTCCCACACCCTTTTCTTGTCATTATCACCAGCACGGACCAAACCTGCACTTCCGCCACCACCACCTCTTGCTGCTTTCTTGGAGTGTGATAATGCTCTGTCCGCTGCCGTTAATCTAGCTCGTACGCATCAGATGAAACAACGCAGGATAGATGCTTTGGAACAAGAGATATTGCAACTTGAAGCACGGTGGCGTGAAATCGCATCAGCATTGGAAGAAGGAAAGAAAGAGCTAGAGGACATGATCGAAGAGGGAGAGGAGAGAATAAAAGCTATAGAACATGCTAAGAAATGTATGTATTCGAACTTCCACTACATCGAGTTGATCTTTACTTGCTTATAGCCGCTATACCTTATCCCGAGTTGTTGGCCTATGCTCAAAGCATCAGCGCTTTCACATCCGCACCCCCAAACATGCCCGATCTCACTCTCCCAGGACAGCCCCGATTATTTTTCCCTCCATTTCCAAACGAAGAGAAGATGCGTCGTGGTCGTCTCAATGCGGAGGCGCCACTCGGGCTGTTAGGAGAAACACATTCTGTTGGCAGGCGTAAGGTGTCACATATCTCCTGTCACTTTCTGCTGAGATCGTCTCTTCCAGCTCCAACGGCGTCTCCCAAAATTGATGCTGACCTTCATCACGGTGGAAATGTATACCGACAAGATTTACGTGGCCCGCAACCTCAGTTCTTCGATTTGGATTTGGATTTGAATCCAGACCTCTAATAGCCGAGCCCACTACTGTAAGCCAAGACACGTTCTACCATTATTCTCCACATATCCCACTAAACCTACTCCAAAGTAAAAATGTACATTATATCCTAATCTAACAAAGAGTCCGAAGTCCAGGATGTTCACCCACATTATTGGGTAATACGCCCTTATCGATTCAGATGTTTGGAAGATAATTTCAATTGCCGTATCCGTTGAGCTATGACATCCCCGATCTTGTTAACTTTGGTGGCTCCTTGCTTTTGCCGGTTCCCTATGAAGCCTTCAGCATAGGTCTCCAACTGCTTCCTAAATCCCAAGTTTGGGCAGACAATGTTCCGTTTTGCCTGTGTATATTCAAGGGCCTCTGTGGCGCGCATGCCGGATGATGCAATGAGGTAGGCGACAACTACCGTTGCACTGCGACTAATACCCTGGAAGCAGTGAACCTGCACAAATTGAATCGCGCAAGAAATTGAAGACATCAAAGGCAATACTCACCAGCACTTTGTTGTCTTCATTTTCAGCAAGTGCCAACGTTATGAAATCTGTGGTTGAAGGGAGATCGGATAAGATGTCGGCTTCGGCACTATCTGCCAGTGTAATGTGAAGCCTGCGTTCTGGTGGGATGATATCTGGAATTATGGGCGGATAATCCAAAATCGAAACAACATGTGTTATGCCGAATTCAGCGAGCTGGCTCTCGTCCTTGGCAGTGTACGCATCGGAAAGGTACAGTCGGGGTACGATGAGACTCGCAGGACGACGGAATCCTGGAGGACGCCTCATGTTCTGCTGCACAGAGTTGAGAGCAGTTTGCCAGTTTGGAGACGGGAAAGACAGCATTGTGGCTTGTCAATAGAAACAATAGAAATGCTGACGAGACTCAAAATATATGTAAGTTGAAATGAGAGTGATGTCTGGGGTGCTGTGTATGTCTAGGGTGCGTCTATGGTGCTGTGTTTCCCAACACTGGGCATGCCACTAGTGGTGGCTGACAGTGACGGGCAGGCTGAACGTTTGAACAAGTGCCGGCCCGAGGCACCCGAGTCTCGCGAACTGACTGTCTTTCCTCACATTCATCATCATCAAACATACTTGCAATTGGATGAGCCGTAAAGCTCATTGGGCTGCCGAGGCTGTGGTTCAAACCTTTATCTGGTGGATAATTGGGTATGAGAGCTATTTACTATCTCACTTTCAACAAAACTTACGATTCTTAGATATGGCTGGTATTAT
>JABAJT010000133.1:3690-16780 GCA_018850275.1 Tephrocybe sp. 9174TJB
CCATTCATTAGAAGCAATCACGGTCATAGTGTGAGGAGCATTCGTGAGAAGGTTGTTTTCTCTAGGTTGTTTTCCAGTAACGACATCTTCGGCTTCCTTGCGAATCTGAATCATTGCATCGCAGAACCTGTCTAGTTCCTCGAGCGTTTCAGATTCCGTGGGTTCAATCAACATGCAAGTAGAGATAGGCCATGAACAAGTGGGAGGATGGAAGCCATAGTCCTAAACGACAGTAAGTACCAGACATGGTAAGGAAATGAGCAGTAAACGTACCTGCAGGCGCTTAGCAAAGTCGGTAACTTTCAAACCAGCAGATTTGGTAAACTCAGCGAGATCAATGAGGAGCTCGTGAGCAACGCGGCCATTCTCGTTTGTGAAGCGTACGTTGTAGTGGCCAGATAGACGGCTTGCCATGTAATTCGCATTGAGAAGAGCAATCTTCGAAGAGTCGCCAAGACCCTTGCCACCCAACATCTTAACATATGCCCAGGAAATGAGTGCGATAGACGCGCTACCGAATGGGGCAGCTGCCGTGGCATCGATTGCTACGGAGCTTTGCGCAGGGCGTATATGGTGACTCGGTAGGAAAGGAGCAAGATGTTCGGCCACGCAGATGGGTCCCACACCAGGTCCACCTCCTCCATGAGGGCTGTTGTTACTAATATCAGGGAACTAACCCTTCACAGGAAGTCCTTGTACTCACATGGCGAAAGTTTTGTGAAGGTTCAAATGGCAGACATCTCCGCCACATGTGGCAGGGTTTGTGATGCCGACCTGGGCATTGAGGTTGGCGCCATCAAGATAAACTTGACCACCGTTGTCATGGATGATCTTGCAGGCCTGAGTGACGATGGATTAGTTAAATATAATTGACCAATGTGGAGAGAAATATTTACTTCTTGCACACCAGCCTCGAAAACTCCAAATGTTGACGGGTAAGTAATCTAAAACACAGATTTAAGACACAGGTCATTTCGCTTCTTCAACAACAGACAGACCATGAATGCAGCGAGGTCGTCCTTGTGAAGTTCTGCCTTGGCTTTGAGGTCGCCTATGTCAAGGTTTCCGTCGGTATGTACCTTGACGGGAACGACCTTGAGACCTGCCATAACAGCGGACTATGCCAGGTCAGATTGGGTGCCGCGATAACTTTTTGTCACTCACAGCAGGGTTGGTTCCGTGTGCGCTCAAAGGAATGAGACAGATGTTGCGATGGGCCTCACCGCGGGATTCGTGATAAGCACGGATGACCTGCAGGCCTGCATACTCTCCAGCAGCACCAGAGTTGGGTTGAAGTGTGGCAGCATAGAATCCGGTAATCTTGCACAGGTCGCTTTCCAATTCCTGAAGTGACTATTAAGGCGGTGCCCGACATGCAACAAAGGGAGAGACTGACCCTGATGATAGTATCATAGCCTACTACTTGATCGCGGGGTGCAAATGGATGGACATTACTGAATTCGGGCCACGTAAGGGGTATCATGCTGCTTGTGCTGTTCAATTTCATCGTGCAGCTTCCAAGAGGAATCATGCTATGAACCAAACTGATGTCCTTTGACGCCAAGTGATTGATGTAGCGCAGCATTTCTGTCTCCGAATGGTGCTTGTTGAAAACAGGATGGGGAAGGTATTCGGAGGTGCGTTTCAATGCTGGAGGGATGGCAGTTTTCTGCGGCTGTTGTAGGTCTGCAAGCGTGATTCTGGGTAAAGATCTTGAGGCCGCAAAGACATTGATAAGATCAACAAGGTCGCTGGAATTGGCGCTTTCGTCGAATGTAACACCAACGTGGGTTTCATCAATTTGGCGCAAGTTGATATTGGCAAGAAGAGCAGTGTTGTAGACGGTGTTGGGGCCAGCAGACGAAGTGTCGACGGTGAGGGTGTCGAAGAATGACGCGTTCTCCACCTGGTAACCGAAAGACTCCACAGCAGACTTGAAGACCTGTGTATAACCATGGACTTTGAGAGCAATTCTGCGGATCCCGGCGGCTCCGTGGTAGACGGCGTACATAGCTGCCATATTGGCAAGGAGGGCCTGAGCAGTGCAAATATTGCTAGTTGCCTTTTCGCGGCGGATGTGCTGTTCGCGTGCTACACATTGATTAGTCTTCAAAACTAGTGAATGAGGAATGTCAAACGAACTTTGGAGAGATAGCCTGTAAGCTGGCTGGCCAGTGGCATCGCGACTCCGGCCAATGAGACGCCCAGGCATTTTTCTCTTCAGTTTATCGGTAACGGCGAAAAATGCGGCATGAGGCCCTCCATATCCAGCTGGAACGCCGAAACGAGCAGAATTTCCAAGGACGATATCAGCACCCCATTCACCGGGAGGTTTCAAAAGGGCCAATGACAGAAGGTCTGTTGCAACTACCACTAGCCCACCAACTGCATGGACGGATTCCGCGAGGGTGGCATAATCCTTGATAGAGCCGTTAATGTCCGGGTACTGAACAAGAATACCACAAAGGTCAGCACGGAGACGTTCATTCTCCAATGCTGAAACGGCATCACCGACAACGAGGTTGATACCGAAACCTTTAGCCCTTAACCGAAGAACCGATAGAGTCTGAGGCAAGACGCCAGAATCCACGAGGAAAGACCGTTTCTTCTGGTTAGTCGAGACGAATGCCATGACCATACCCTCAGCTGCAGCGGTAGCTTCGTCCAAAAGCGATGCATTTGCAATATCCATCGATGTAAGTGACATGACCATCGTTTGATAATTTACGAGGGATTCAAGACGCCCTGCAGAGATTCGTTCAGAAAGGAGAGGGAACAAGTATGTATGGCATACCCTGCGCGATTTCAGGTTGGTAAGGGGTATAAGGAGTATACCATGCAGGGTTTTCCATGACCTGGACAATGTGCCTTCGATTACGGCGTCGTGTGAAAATAGGGATTTGAGATAACATACGTTGCGAAGGATGACTGGTGGTACGACCGCGGTATGGTATCCCATTCCAATATAGCTTTTGAAGGGTTTGTTCTGACCTCCTAGCTCCTTTGCTCTTGCATGCAGCTCGGTCTCGCTTAATGCTGGTATAGAGTTGTTATCTATGGTGTTGGCAGCAATGCGAATTGTGGGGGGCACAGTCGCGTCAATGAAGGCATCCATGTTGTTATAACCGAGCTTTGAAAGCATTATAGAGGCCTCATTGTCGTCAGGTCCAATATGGCGTTCTGAAAAGGTGTCAAGAGGGGAGAAGAGTGAGGTCTGGGGATGGATAGTGGCCAATCCTCGAGACCGGCGAGCAAGTGCCAGTGACGGAGGAAGGGCCCGCAAGGCATAGCGCAAGGCTAGGGCCATGGGTGAGATGAGGGATAAGATGCAATAGGAGAAAGAGGGGAATGAATAAAGGGAGCCGTTTCGCGAGAACTTGTACCATGTCCATTCACCGAGTAAAGACTTTTATGGTTTATATGATGCAAGATAAGGCGATGAATAGATTTGAACTCTCTGAGGGGGAAATTCTGAGGAAAAACAAGAAATGAGAGAATGACATTTCAACAAGGCTTTGGGCGGCCAAAAAGTCGAAGAGAAAATGCGAGAATCCACGAGCGCTAGAGCAGTCTCTGGCAGGACAAAAACTTTTTCTAGACCATGTCGTGACATCATCCCGGCTTACGGCATCAGGCCCAGGCCATCAGAACATCCGTATCGGATAAAACCAAGAAAATCATCGGAACGGACCCTGCGCATGGCATTCCGCAAACATTCCGATATTTCCGTCAGCCCCTTTTTCGACCTGTGAAAACAAGACACTGAACTCACGGAATCTGGACTTCATGCAAATGCTTCGTCGTGTACAACCCGTCCGCTTCAATTTCTTTTGCAACAACTCCCATTGCGACTCGTGCCGTCTTTGCCCCCGCCTTCATGACTTTCAATCCATAAAAGTCCGCAATCGCCGTGATCGACGCCAATGCTTCCGTCGATCGTTTCATCCACACTTCTTGACGAGAGTCTGGCGGCGGTAGGATTGTCAACGACTGTAACAGCGTCTCCTGGCTCTTCAGAATCGATGCAGACCGGATAAGCTCGTACTAGGTGTAATCAAAATCAACTTGCTGAAATTTTTAACGTCATGACCTACAATTAACTCATGCAGAGCTTCGGGAGAAGGAAGATATGCATCTGACTTTATAACAGCAAGATCCAACAGAACAACCGTCTGGGGAAGGGATCAGGCCGTAAAGAAGTGACAGAGAAAAGCTGCACACCTCGCGCACAATCTGTTCAACTCCCCCTGTCGTATCTAAGCTGTCGAGTTTGGCGCTGAGGAAGCTTAGCAATCCTAGGAGAGCCATCCACAATTCCTTCCATTCATATTCTGGTAATGCAGTTGAACCATTGTGCATCTCTGAACAGATCCTCACGGACCTATGCGTACACGACCGCTTTGAAGATACCACAATACACGGTAGCATATTCGAATGCATTTTCTAATGCATAAAATTAATGACAGAGCAGAATGTAAAGTTGGAAACGTCATACATATAGCAATACACCTCCAGCCGTTTGTGAAGATTATGACGCAGCCAAAGTACACAGCAATCCAATAAAGCACATATTGCTGGTCGTTTAGGCTTGGGTATCGGCAAATGTGGTAACTTCTGTTTCTCGAATGTCAGCTCAAGAAACAAGGGAACGGTAAGACTGCTACCTGACCACAGACCGGTATCGTTACTTCACAAGGTCGTGCAAATGCATACATAAGGGCGTCATTTTCAACCAACGCAAGAAGAACATGAAGAGAGAGGTTGGCATATGCGAGTGACCGTGATGACAAGGCCGATGATGCATGAGTTAGGATATATGAGGATAATGTCAGGATGGTATATGGTAATGAGGGTAAGCTCCCAGTCGTGTTCTTTTCTGGAGAAAGTTCTTCCAATATGACGGTCGAGAACAACGTATTGGCTTGTAATAACTCAAAGATGGGCAGTAAATAAACAGCCTGGATAGCTGGTCTGGAAGGTCTTCGTCATACAAATCGAAATGGCAATGCATATCGGGGCTCACTGGTCTTGAAATCGTTCACGAGGGGGTTCCGCAAAAGTTATTGGCAACGCTCGATCAGAGCGGAATGAGGAAAACATCGACCCAAGCGTCGTTGTGATGATCGATTTGAATGCAGAGTCGTCAGAGATGTCCCGGTATCCTCTAAAAAGGAAAAATAAATATAAAGTAGGAAGGAATAAACCACCTACTTTATTGAGATTGCAAGCTGTGTGTTAGAGGCCCAACACATCTTGCGCATAAATTCTACATCTGTAGTTGTCCCAAGGCACTTTAGATACGGATTCAATCTAGCGGCGTCCGACTTGTGGAAATTGGCAAGAATGGCTAGTAGGAGAACAGTTTCAGACACCGAGCGTTCTGCATCGCGTGATTTAATCAACTAAAAAGGCGGTCAAAATAGGCCCCTCCCCAATGGGCAATAACTCACTGCTGTGATTGACGGAAATAAATCGCGGCGAAGGAAATAGGCCCCAGGACTCAGTTGACCGATCGAACACATGTATATGAGCGCGACTTGGGAAGCGATATGCCTAATTTTGACTACAACCACGATTAGAGGGTGCGTTCGGGAGAAAATACCCCAGCAATCATACCTGGTGCCAACCCATCCCCAACTATTTCATCAATTACAGCAACGAACGTCTATATTCATGGTAAGAAGATGGGTCGATTTAGTATATGGCTCACACGACACATACCATGAAGACGTCGTCGTTTTGGTCCACACCACCCCCTAGAACCTCCATCACCTCCCATCCCGTGAAATTCTTGCTCAAGATACACCGCAGAACGATAGAAAGCGTTTCCAAAGCGTGAATTTTCCTGACGTCGTCATAAGGGGCGCTGCGGGAGTGAACCAAGCATTCCCGAAACAACAGATTCAACAAAGGCTACTAGCGTACCCCATCGGTGTCAACGAATGCAAGATAGAAACAAAGATATACCTTATGCTTCCCAAGGCACGCGTCCTTGGATAGATGATCTAGTTCGTCCCGCAAATGTTCTTTCTTCAACTCCAGATTAAAGAGATTGGTAAAGAACTGGTTTTTGTCTTCATGGGGGGCGATTTGATGAGGAGTGAGGCCGTCGAAAAGTTTCGTGTACGTTGCAATGAATTTGGATGTGACCTGGAAAGTACGAGAACTCATGAAGGGGAAGCACAAGTACAGTGATGGCAACTGCCGAAGTCAATAGGGGTGGCTGAAGTTTGAACAGCCTGGTTAAGGGTACTAAAGTGCATACACATAGATGGAATTTTAGAATTGGATAACCAAGCAACTAGTAGGTAGTCGCTGCGCCAGCATCAACCATTTCAAACACCCAACCCATCAATGCGTCATCTCGAATGCGCACCCCTTCGAGAAGTTTCTGTATAGAAAGGAAAGCTTTGCGGCCTCGTCGTTCACCCTCCTTCTCGCTTTCCCCAATTTCGTTCCCTGGCTCCATGTCCTGATATTCCTGATCGTCGACCACACCAGGGAACCCAAAATGATCAGCATCAGCCCGAGGTACAACATCAACTGAAGCAAAGGATGTCCGAAAAAGTATTCGGAGAATTAGCAACGCGGTGAGAGCTATTGAAGGAGGATCTACAAGCGGCTTCTCAAAAGATATGGTTGTACTGCGGGGTGGAGGGGGCGGTCGGGCGGTCGGATTGTCTATCGGGTATGGCGAGTCGCTGGAGGGTAAGGTGATTGTATCACTTTGGGAAGGATGTTTGGTGGGGAGTTCTTGACTTGAAAGATGGGTCAAGATATGAGAACGGAGATTGGGCTTCGACATTGCAGGTCTATGGCATGTCGACCACAAGCACGGCGATTCAGGGGCCTCGACTGCTGCCAGATGTTCTAGAAGATGTTCATACAGCTCCCCTGGAGTGGGAAAGCCAGGTGAAGAACAGGCTGAACGATCCCATTGACACTTGAAGCGTTCATTCGTAATCGGATCTTTCCGCCTATCGACGCCTCGCACGATGAACTTTTGAGTAGGCCCTTGCAGGACCATAGCTTGAGCCTCAGGAAAGACAGAATTCACATTCTTAATGACGTCTGAGGCCACAAGCAGGGGATATTGCTCCGCATGAGGCGAGAAAATGTCTTTGTAGAGATTCCAGAAATCAACTTGGGTAACTTCGCCCTCAGGTCTGGCAGCAAACATAATTTTCATCCTGTTCAAGAGTCAGGCCGAGGGGGACGAGCACGATATAAATACTAACCAGTCGTAACACCTCTGAGGCTCCGGTTTAGCGAGTAGGCCGTCTAACTCTTCCTTGGTCAGAACATGATCCTGCATCAATACCGTCGTGGCTGGTACGGTGTGAACTGTGCCAGAGATATCGTGGACGATTTTTTCTTCTAATGTTTCCTGTTCATCGAGTACAAGCGTAACAAGAACTTTGAGGACGGCGGGCATTTCTGGGAGAAGTAGAAATGCCTTCGCCATAGGCATATGCGATATGTGCACATAGAGGAAATTGAGACAGGCTTCGACCAGCGCCTTATCCACAAAGAGCGGAAGATATTTGACGGCTGCAGAGACTGCTGGAGAATCCTCAACGATATTGGGTGTGTTGACCGGATTCGACAGGGTAACAGAAAGGGCTGTGAAAGCTGCAATGATCATCGAGCGGTTCGAAGATTGTGATACAATTTTCTGAAGTGGAAGAAGGGGGTTCCAATGGGCTGGCGTGGTGGGAAGGATAATGATTTTCGCAGAAACAACATGGTACAAGTCGATGATGTTCAGGACAAATTCCGAGTCCTCATCCCTGTCATGTTGTAAAGAGCTGAGAGCATTTAATATGAGAGGAAGAGTATGTGAATGATTAGTAAGATCTAGCGCATTGGGCTCATACAAAGCGCTGTTGCGGAGAACGAACAGGGATTCCAAAGCGTATCGACATTTCCGAGAGAACTCGTGGTCCGGCGAAAACAGAAAGTGTTCATCTGTCGAGAATGTGCGCCCTTCGGAGATAAACCATTCTGGCCAGTCGAATAATCCGTCTATGAGCCCTGGGATACTCGATAGAAGGAATTTGTCGTTGTAGCAAAGTCGGCATAGTCGATCCAGAGCCCAGCCAACCTCAGAGAGGATCCCAGAACGAAGTGATAATGACATTCTGTTGCTTGGAACGGATTCCGTGTACCAGCCTGTGGCATTGTTGTCGTTAAAAAGTTCCCTGAATTAGGCGAAGCCGAACTTACGCTCGTAGTCATCTCTGACATCTGCAACTGGCCGAGATGGTTGAACTTGTTGTTGTTGGGGTACATAGCTACGATAGTAGGCACTTGCAGGTAGCTGCATAGTACTCATATGTGATGTCGACATGCTTGTCCATTCAAACAAGGGGCAGGGATCAAAAGCAACACAACTTTTAGAATGGCTTGCACTGGCAGGTTATCGCGTCCGTCACAGGTCACGCGTTTGTCACGCCCACAAAATTTGTCAATAATCACAGTACTCGCCGAATAACTTGAGTACAACGTAAGGTATACGATTAGAAAGATAAGAAAAATTAGTTCAATCATCTTCACCCTCTTCACCTGCTCCATCCTTCCACAGAACATACATTTTTCTACGATTTGAATCGCGAGTTTCTGGTTGGCTCGCAAGCTCAAAGATTGATCTCAACAACTTTTTCTTCAAAGCAATTCCGTCCACTGCGCCTTCTATTGTCGGAGATTCATAGCAAGCGTTATGTATGAGATGGGGGTAAGTGTTGTCGTGGGTGTTCGCCGCCGCTAATCGTGCGCGTTTTGAGAGAGGTTGCCCCTCTTCGTCTGAAGGGGAGGAGAGGTCCAAGAAAAGAGGATTTAGTAGAGCGGACTGAATGCGTTTGTATGTAACACCAAGAGGAGTTTGCGCTGCAAGGACGAGGAAAGGAGAGAGTAACGTATACAAAGGGGCTGGCGGTGGATGTGATGTTTCGTCGGTTGAGAAAGCGCCAATGGCTTTATTGAGCTCTTCAACATAGATGTCGGCAAGATGGTATGCCAAACTTGTTGGAACTTTTTGGTCAGATGGGCTAGATATAGCGTTCGTTCACATATTGTATTCGGGAAGCTAGAGGAAAGCGTACCAAAGAGGCCCTCCAGAAGAAGATAATATATCGTTATATTCATCGATTGTCGTCTTCTCCCATTGTGATCGTATTAAAAGACGGAAAGCGGCGTTCACAAATCTTCTGACAAGCATGTAATACTTGTCTATGCTGTAGTTTTGTGAGTGTAGAGCCGTCATGGTCAACGATAGAAACGTACCGCAGACGATCAATGCCATTCCACTCGCGAACGATCATTTGCCAAAACCCACGTAAAAACGCCAGTGAAGAGGAGGTTTGAGTCATTGTTAATACAAGATCTGCTAGTTCGGTTGCAAGCGCTTGCTGTACCAGGGGTTTGTCTGACATCCAGAAGCCGTAGAAGATGCCCTTCCACAACTTGTCCATGTCAGGCTTTGAGATGACATCTGTGGATTCGGAGAGGAAGACTGAGAGATTTTTTATGGCCTTGTCACGAATTTTCTTCTCTGCGACAGTTGAGCATATGTTTTGAGAGTGTAAAGAAGGATACTGACCAGTAGAAGCGAGGTATTTGCCCAAAGGTGGAGCAGCCATGACGGAAGAAATAACTTTTTATTTCGAAGTCCGACTGTAATAAATGGACTTGGTGAGCGATGACCTCATAGCTCTTTGCAATTGCTTGCAGCCATGTCAAAGTCCCCCATAACTTGCCACGGTGAGTTGTCGCACACCGCGTTTCTTGCTCATCTCTTCAATGTCTCCTTTCCAGTTCTCGATTCTTCCACAGGAAAACCTGCTCCGGGCGTTTTCATTCGTCTCCAAATCCTCGAACTCTCTAAGAATGGTGGCCCAGATATCTTTCACCCTCTTGCCAAGGGGTTAGCTCAAACTTGATGATTTCGTGCTGTTATTCTCAATGTCTCATATATAGCTTTACCAATTCGGATGGTCGATGCCTTGACCTCCTTCCTCCTGCTGGATCGGATGAAGAGTTGAAGGAGCAGACCGCCCTCAAAGCTGGCCAAACTTATAAGGTGGTCTTCAAGACCAAAGATTACTTTGATAAAACTGATCGCACTTCGTTCTACCCTTGGGTGGAGGTGAGATGAGCCTGGAACATACATGATAGATTGCTCATTTCCCTTCTAGATAACATTTACCATCAATAAACCTGAAGAACACTATCATATTCCGCTTTTAATTAGCCCGTACTCGTTCACCACTTACAGAGGCAGCTGAGCTGCATGAGGAGCTAGACAATCAATTAGTCGCGCAACAATATATCCATGCATGTAATATCTATTGTGATCTACCCCCAGCGCGCAGAATGTTGAGGGGAATGATGCAGCAGAATTGAAGATTGAGGTGGGTGTAGCAGAATGAATGTGTATGAATAGATGTACAGCACAAGTGAGGTATTAGGGGAAAGGGAAAGAAACAGCAAAGGGCCGAGAAACAAAGGATCATACAAGGTCATCGCACAAGTACGTTGTGGTATTGGACGCCTTTGATGTGGCTACCACGCATTGAATTCTTGACGTTCTGCAAGAATTGTTCCCGATTCCTGCTCATCTCCTGAGCAGCATCTGATTGAGAAGCAGTGAATCAGCGACAGAGGCTATGGGCCAAGACTGGTGAGAATGCTTACCCTTATTCAAAGGATCGTCGGCATTCGGCTCCAAGAAGAGATACTGTAATCCAACCATGACAGAATTAAGATTCAGGACTGGTTTCCAATCTTCACGGAGGATGTTAAGGCAAACGTTGCCCTCCAGGTCAACGTTGGGGTGGTAGATCTGGAAAATGACCTTAATTAGCACAACGAGTAAAGCTAAGAGAGTGAAAAGCCAAACTGTTTGTGTGCACTTGACTTTAGGAGGGTCGTGTGGATAGTTGGTGTTGATGGCAAAAGAGAAGTTGAAGGCGCCACCCTTGTACATGCCTGCGAACAACATATTTGTGAGTGCAAAACTATATGCGGAGTGGGTAGACTTGCCTTCGTCGGGCGTGATGGTGAGCGTGAAGTTGAGGAGATCAGCGGGATCAGGAAAATTCGTCTTCATTGTCGATGGCAAATCTAACTCTGTCAGGTCTATCATTCCGTGACAACGTTGAGCTTTGGTAAAAGGCAAGTGAGAGAAAAACGTGTCCACCTTTCTGCACGCGAATCTGGGCAGCACTAGTCTTGGGCTTCTTCTTTGCCGCCTGATCTTCGTTTTTCTTCATGCTCCAGATCTAACAGGAGAGTATGGTAAGCCACGGGACAATGAGAAACGGTGCGGGTCATACTTTGATCATGGCGGAGAATTTGCAGGGGGGGACGAGGTGAACAAGGTGGTGGTAACTTGCAAGGAGGTTATGATTTGTATTTGGATCATTCCGACTCATTCGCTGCCGTGGCGGTGTCAATCGGTGCACGCCCAACACACACAAAACCAATTTGAGCACATGGCCGCAATGGGCTGATCACAGAATACCACTGGGCCTGCTTTCTTTTATCAATCATGGCCATGAACCTGCCTGTCATTGACCTTGACCTTTTCCTCTCCAGGTATCGCGATTCCGAGGCCGTTCTTGACGAGTGCAACAAAGTATTCCACATCCAATTTATCACAATTAACTAATCGCATTTATTTAATCCAAAAGGCCGCTCATGCCCTCATCACATACGGGGCCCTTGTACTTCACGATTCACGTGTATCTGAGGCAGACAATTCTACCTTCCTCGATCTCTTGGAGGACTACTTTGCACAGCCTGTTGAGGAGCTCAAGAAAGACGAGCGACCTGAGCTGTCCTACCAGATCGGCGTCACTCTCGAGAATACTGAAAAGCCTAAATGCGCCGTCGATGAACCCTGTCTTCGGATCATCGAGAAGCTGGATCCGGCAGAGAGGCCTCTTGATATCTCAGCCCACTCCCCGGATCCTAAATGCAGGTTTTTCTGGAGGATGTCAGAGAAGACTCCCTATGAAACTCAATTTCCTGGCTTGAATGCAGCCAACATTGTTCCTCAGGCTGAGGGACTAAATGCACGGTGGACTCCTGTCATGCAGCAATGGGGCGCTTCCATGAAGAGCGCGTATGTCTTTGTTAAGTCATTCCAAAAAATCATAAAATGCTCACAACCAAACCCAGTGTGGCTGATCTCGCCGAAATGACTGCAATAGGCTTGGGCCTGCCCGCGGAGACGTTCAAGGATGCTGGGAAATATGGGTATGTAGCTAACTAACGTCACAACGGATATCCGTTAACTGGGCATCCCCAGTCCTCATCTCCTAGCGCCTACTTCTTCCGATCTCGTAAAATACGGACAAAAAGACACCATTCTTGCAGGTTTTCATTCCGATCTCAATTTCTTGACAATCCACGGCCGCTCACGTTATCCTGGCCTACATATCTGGGCTCGAAATACTGGAAAGCGAATTCCGGTCAAGATTCCGGAGGGCAACTATCTTCTTGTCCAAGCCGGGAAACAGCTCGAACACATTACTGGTGGTCTCATCAAGGCTGGTTTTCATGAGGTGGTGGTGAATGAAAATACGTTGTCGGTACGTATTTTGCAACAATCATACATACAAATCCTGGAATCTTCTTTTAGACCATTGAAGCTCGTAAGGCTCGATTCCCAGATCGCCCCCTTATACGCATATCGTCCACCTTCTTTTGGCACCTCAACTCTGATTTCGATCTCGCACCGATTCCAGAGCTCGCAGCGCGAGCACAGGTTATTCGAGAGGAGCAAGCTCGGTTGGGCAAAGAAGAAGAATTTTCAATTTATGAACCAATGAAAGTGGGACATCATGTTCAGAAGTGAGTTCAATAAAAATATGTCACTTATGGTCAAATGACTTATAAATGTGCAGCGAACTTAAGCACATCGCACTCATGGCGTAGGCATTTGCATATGCGTTGTTTGCAAGGTTTCTATCGTGTTCGTGGTTGTGAGTTCTACCGGCGACTGCATCGTTGTACCGTTCACGTCAATCATATAGGCACGTATTGTCGAGTGTTTGCATGCGCATATTTGATTGCTTTAGTTACTACT
>JABAJT010000134.1:1464-15339 GCA_018850275.1 Tephrocybe sp. 9174TJB
TTCTCAATTTCGAATTCGTTCTTCATCGACATTAAATCCACACGGTGGCTGGAAACCAAGTCCACTATATCTTCCCATCCTTCGGATTTGACGAGTTTGATAATCTTCTGCATTGTGTAGAGTTCGAGTTTCACCACCTTCTTTGCCTCCTCAGTGCCGTATGTCGATTCACGAAATTTGAAGCTGTCAAATATCTCCGTAGTAAGGTGCCCACCATTCCGTCCTGGTGCAAAGCAATGCAATAAGTCGCGAGACTTGGTGGATTGTGCATAAGGACAAACCTGTCGCCCCAGAACCTGGAGAATCAGTTAGGATAAGTAGGCACCCTAACAAATTAAGCTCTCTCACAGAAATCTCTCGATTCTAGGATAGTCACTTTCAATGCACTATTTCCCTCCCTTTCCAAGTAGTTTCTGGCCAGGTGATATGCAGCAGAGACTCCAGTGATACCTGAACCTATAATACATATGTCCGCATCGGAAATCAGTATCCCATCACTCCCCTCTCTTGCCAAGGGGTTCGATTCTGGCGTATTCCAAAAAGAATGAGTGGGGTTAGGAACAGGGAGCGCGGAAGCTTGGGGTGGAGGTGATGGTAGGTTCATCATGGTTCATGCGAAGAGTGTGGTGATCTCGTGACATCGTAATTCTGAAGCACATGTAGGCATGAGAAAGGTTCTTTTCATTTCACCGCAATTACAATTCGTTTGAAAGACAGAACTGGATGCCATTCAATTACCGGAACGCTCCAGCAAACCATCCGTTTACGGAATAAAACCCAGTTACACGATGAGGTTCCTTCTTGCATGCAATACTTCCCCAGACGTTCTTGGTAGGACCCATCCCTGGAATGAGATTCGCACCTGCAGATCGGAGGAGGTTTGCATCGGCCTCGGCTTCCTCGCGATTGTACGCCTGCAACAGATGATTAGTTGTTTAGCAAAATGAGAAGACCGTCACTGACGGTGAAAACAGTTGGAATGTTGTTCTTGACGAGAAATGACATCGTCTCTTTCCACGATGTAGTAGCTTGATCAGATGACCCAGAATTGAAAGCGGCAGCAAGATCGGGCTTTGTAAAATTACTACCCATTGTTTGGGCGTATTCGTGGTAAGTTCTATAATGATTAGAGGCAAGAAAAAGATAGAACAGCGCCAATATGGGCACGTACTGTGCGTAGAGTCGCTGAATACGTTTCCGACTACGGGCAACACATATCCTGGGGGTTGGTCGTATCAGTAAATGAGGGAATATTCTGTGGAAGTATCTTACGGGCAGGTTTCCATGTCGATATCTTTCTTTAACTCGTTTACAGGAGCGAGTTTTGAGAGCTCCGGGCCACAGAAGACGAGCTATGGCAAACAACTGGGTCAACGCTTGAGATACAGGAAGAGGAAACACGATCTTTACTATCAAAGTTTTGACTTCCGGAAGGCGATGTAGGATCTCTTCGAACATGCTAGCATGATTGACCTCCACTGTAAATGCACCTAGAATCTAGAGAAACGTCAATGATTGCAGAAAGAATGGAGTAGAGATAACTGACGTGAATCGTCAGAGTCTCCTTGCGTGTCCATGACTGATTTCCCGGATTGAGATGCTCCAAAGCCCAAAGAATGGTCATAGGCATTGATAATCCGACAGACGCGGCACGGACAAAAGGACCAGTGGCTTCATCCGAGATTCCAAACGCCTCAGTAATGGCGCTTCCATACTCCGTGCCCCAATTGGCTTGCTCGAGTGACTCCCATGATGATTTCACGCGCTCGGGTGCCCAAGAAAACGCGTCCTGGCTAGCCTGTGCCATAATTTTGCTAAATGCGACGTCTTGTCGAAGTTCCTGATTCATGTGACACTGAGTGAGGTCATCATGACCGTCCTCGCATGCTTCCTGGGTATGAAAGTGCTGTACTGTATCCCAATGGTTCTGTGAGCAGTAAAAGGCCAGATTGCACGCGTGACAAGGTTTGAGGGTGACTGGCGCAGATGTTGATCCTTTAGAGCTTGCAGAATCGACTCGGAGCATTCGTTCAGTGCGGCCGCTATTTAAACGATTACATAGGCAAAACAGGGAATTGATGTAGACATACCATCCAATGCATCGTGGTTCCCAGCCGACCAGATTGCTCTCTTCTGTGTTCAGCTCACGTTTGAGTGAGAGACGTAGAGCACTGAGCTGACCCTTGAAAGTCGAGAGTATATCAGCATCGAGCTTTCTAAGATCGCTGTATGGCCCCTGCGGGAAGTTTTCGACCATGGATTTGAATTCTTCATCAGTCTCTAATCCATGCAATGCTTTGCAAATAGATTTGTGGCTCTTCCAGTTGTTCTGTGTAATGGTGTTAGTTCGATAGATGCGTCTTCCCTCAACGACAAACATTCTGGCATTCTACAAAACGCTTTGAGCATATCAGCTTCCTTGGCGATGTTGTGATATCCTCACCAGAACTACAATATTGAACAACTCTGCATTGCGTACATCTGCGAAGAGTTATGCCATCCTTCTCTCCTTTGAAACACGCGTAACAGAGCTGTCCAATGATTGCTGATATATTTGAAAGCTTTGCAAGATTCTCGGGCATAATTGAGGAGCTTAGCAAAGCTGTGAGTTGGCGTGAAGTGAAAACAATTTGTGTCACACAAACGTCGGACTCAGAATCTCATCTTACGATTATCTAATCAGATTATCAACCATCTCCCTTCCCTGGCCATCTTACCTCAATCATACCTTCCCATATACGAGCTGTCACCAAAAATTGGAGCAAATGGAAGCAAACGATGGGGCCATAAAGAACCAGTCAACTGTCCTTGACAGGATATCAAACACATGGAAATGATAGTATGATAATCAACTCAAATTCGGAGATAGCCATTTCACCGTAACATACTCTGTGTTTCATTGGCACATGCAAGGAATACGAGGATAATTGCTGTGAAATGGGAGGTTTCACTACAGAATCAAGAACAAGTAAGAATCATAATCAGTGCCAAGTGGGAAAGATCTGGGCCACATGGAACCAATCAGCGTAAATCGGAATTGTCGTCTGTATGATCTCTGAAGCATCCCATCCACGAGCTCCCAGGTCTCTGAGGTTGATGTGGGACGCAGTCGGGTCTCCACCCAGTGATTTATCGTCCCCTGTCTTCGTAGTTGTCATTCGGGTTCTGTTCGTTTGTCATGGGGAAGTAGGGCTGATTGCCTGCTTGATCCATCTGTGCACGAGCACGAGGTCCCTAATTAAGGAGACTTTTGATGAGAAAACGTTGGGCGAAGAAAAAGACAACGACGAACATATGCCGTGAGGCCATTCTCACTACTCTCTGTGGTTAAAATAGAGAACGCGGGGTAAAAATGAACATACTGTATAATGATACCAGGGACTCCTCGCTGCCATTCGAGGCTGTTATCCCGCGAGGAGGGCCGTAAACCATTGCTTTGAGACGTAGCCATTTGATTTTGTGGATTATCAGGACAGATACGAAGGACTCACTCTCCGGGATGAGTATGGAAAGTCGCGACTAGCACAAACCCTGGTGGAATTGGAGTTGGCTCAGCACTTGGATTGGCGAGATTGATTCCAATACTGGCAGTAGGAGGTGGTCTAATGGTTGTGATTGGGGGAAGCCTAGTGGCCTCGAGGATAAAGAAATTCCTTGTTGGATCTACAAATGGAAAAGAGATGTCACTAGTGAATATGGAGGCTTGCGCAAGAGTAACGGACTGCGAGGGTGTGCGAAAATCCACCTAATTCAATAAAGATCAAATAAAAAGTCATTAACAGACCAGAAACTACGGCGTACCCTCCCTACGTCCCACTGTCAGCAATACTTGTAGACGAATCAAAAAGAAATCGGGCTCACGGCTTCGCGCATTCCATTATCCTGGGGGAATGACCTCTCCCATGCCCTCTAAAGTTCACAGGCAAACCATGGTCAGTGTAAGGTATTGCCGAAAGAGTGGATAGATCGATACTTGAAAGGCAGCTCTAACTGTGGTGTTCGCCGCTATTTGATTTGCTGTAGGGCCTTGACGATGATCGTTTGCCCATGCTCGAATATCATCGACCAATCGAGGGATGCCTCCATTAGGTAAATGGAAGGGTGAGCATTGATTACCATTTGTTTCGGAAATCTCAGCGTTGGACGAAGTAGACTGTAACTCGCGTTCCTTGAGATGAGGCAGCTGGAATTCCTCCGTGGCAATAATTTCGCGTCTATCATTTGGGCCCATGGTAGGGGGAGGTGTCTTCTTGTCCCAGGTGCAGGACATACACAGCCCGTATCTGTAGTCCCAGGACATATCTAGAGGTTAAACGTCATAAGAGGAAAGTTCTGTAGAAAAAGGAGACTCACTCGGAGGGCATGGAGGGGTACCGCAAGTGGTATCTGGGACGTTGAAAGTACCCGCTATGGGACAATCAGGCTATTGTTACCTGCCGACACCGTGAAATCTACGTACTCATGGCTTCCTTATCACATTCCCTACAATGAACCGATATGATATTACTTCGAGAACCTTCCGAAATTGGATCAAGACGTACGATGCCTTCGCGAAAGCAATATTTTTCACTACTGCTTTTGAGGTACATGGGTCATGTTTAACCTATATGCCGCCAAATATCAGAGAAAAATTACCCGAACCACCATTAGACATCAACGTACATCCGTTGTATGGAGAGTCCTGCACAAAGCCATCATATAAACCCCACATTCGCAGTTGTGCAAAACAAACTCACCATTTTCGCATCCCAGGCACAGTCTTTGAACAGCCCTGTTTCTAGTTGGGGTCAGATACGGCTTTCATATTGTATCGAAGAAACTCACAACAACCTTAGAGTCCCAGACATTGCACTGTTTGTCGTTTGGGACCTTCCAATCTAAACAGGGATCAGGAGTGAAGATGACACGATTGATAACTTTCGAGTCTAGACGTACTACCCCAGATGCCAGCGAAGTCAAGGAATGTATGCTCGCAATTATGGGGATGTTTGAACTCTACGCCATTGATCTGGTAGACCCTGGGTGAGTGTTTACATGCTAAACATCGCAGGACGACTTACGACGGCAGGCGACGTGTTGCACATAAGCTGCGTGTGAAGTCAATGATTGAAGACCGTTATGGAAATAAAGATAAAGCGCACATTCCAAGTATCAGAGCTACCTGGAATTCCCCACAGTCGACTGTATGGTGTTTCAATGAAAACATTCAGAATATCCGAGTACAAGATCCAAAACACTTACGAACTGTATTGGCCCACTAAGTTGAACTAGGAAGTGAGCAATCATTCCCCATCAAGAACATTTTGTGGACTAACATCCATCGACACATCCTTTGGCCTCAAAATCGCCCCAATACGGGCGGCTGATGCCCACGTAAGAAATAAGAATACAAAATGATAATCACCTCACCAGTAGGTATCGTTCGGGGGTGTAGAGACAATCCATGTACCTAATTCGGCCCCACTATAATATGCTTGAGTTGATGTCGATTGTAGATGAATAGGCACTGACCTATCGCGACAAACATCCGGCACTTTATTATTTCTTGGATGGAAGTCAATATATGACATATAGCACGCGTGAAGGGAACTCGATAAACACGTACATATAACCTGGCAGCGTAATCGGTGTCGTCTTACACGCGGTATCCCAATCCACACCACTAGGGACTGCAGACGAGCTGCATAAATGACAAAGATTGAGGGGAAAATAAAGAATACTGACTGTCCCAAAGTCGTGCCTCGTAAGTCCTGACGCCTAGTATGATTCAGTGAGTATCCCAAGCTATACCACCTCAGGCAGGGGGGTATCTCATTCCCGGCATAAAAGCACGTTCATGCCGCACTTGACACTGAACACAGAGCCTAGTGATGACAGGAATCTGGATTATTCCCTTCCTGCCTTTCGACAACACAGCCTTGCTAAGTCCTCTGAACAGTGTGTGTATTGGCAAGAATGGAATGCAATGGCTCACATGGAACAGAGCACACGGAAATCGTGAATGGTGATCGGCAATAGCTCGAAGTTCAATTACGGACCGTCCAAGAATTGGAAAGCAACTTGTTCGAGAACGCTGAGTAGACATGACCATGCTGGACGAAGACAAGGTCGCGTCCTACATAGGAACATAGAGTCGTTCTGACGCAAGTTGAAGAGAATTAGTGCGTTCCAAGTCAAATCAACAAATGTGGTCGTCTCCTGACCTGATTAAACATACAAGTATTGTCAATCAGTTCACAGTTCATAGGTATTTAATTGATATTTTCTCACTGGACATGGGCATTGGTAACAGAATGATCCAGCGCAAAGTTGACACTTTTCTCGTTATCATCATCATCCCCACACATGTACACGGCGTGGTTATTGGCAAATCACCGAAGGTTTGTTCCTGAAGTCAGAAGTATGTTAGTAAAGGATATCGCTGCCCTTACAACCTGGCACATCCTCGTCGTCCATCCTTACTGAATCACTGAGAACGGCGTGATGACGTGGGTTTAAGTTGTCAACGGAGACAGGCTCCGACTCGGACTTTGACACTCGTGGGAAATTTTGAATTAATCCAACTTCCCCATGGACCTCCCAAGACCTCCCATGAATCGTGACGAAAGTTGTTCACAGGCTCAGGCCTAGGGACATCATCAATGGAACACTGCTGTAAGCAGCAAGTGAGGTGAAAGTGCGCAGGAATGAGTGCACTGGGTCACAAGGCACCGGCGGGAAGGAACTTCGCTCCTTATTTCGAGTCTTGCTCATTTGCGCCACTCAATGGTACCGCAGCCTGTGACAACTCATCTCAGTGTATTGAGTACTCCGATCATGCTGACGCGCAACTTACGCGCGCCTGTTTGTGTCCGCAGCACTCGGATGAATTGATTGCCGATGTTTATCAAATGCTCTTCTCATCCATGATCCCATGACATCTCCTCTTGTGTTTCCCACCAACGAACCTCTGTCTCGCTGGTATTAATCAAATCAATGAAATATCAACTGTCTTGCTGGCCGATGGCTTAGCTGGCTCTTCGGCACTCCACCCACAACCACAAAACCTGACACCGAACAGAAGCTTTACATCCACGACTCGGACGCGAAAACCACTTTACCTCCTAGCTCCTTTCGCGTCTATTGTTGTTTGGCTCAGGTCTAGGCCTCCGTTGAACTAGCACCATGCCTTCGCTCAGCGTCACCCCAGGCGTTGCCTTCATCGCCCATCACCTTCTTAAACTTGGTATCCCGTCAGCACTCTTTGGATTCACTCTCCAGGCTCTAAACACACATGGCGTTCTACCCCTGCCGTCTTGGGCCGTCGTATCCGGTTCGATTCTCTTCGTCCCTACCTTGAACTTCATAAGCATCGTATACAAACGTTTCGACAACAAACGACAAGCGGCTAGGCTTGGAGCTCGCCTTCCAAGGGAGATCGTGGGCAAAAGGATTGGAAACATCGATATTCTGGCGACAATGAGGAGGCTGTGGGACACGGGATACATTGGTGAATATTAATGCTTTTAATTATGACATATTCTAAGTACGATTGAATTTAGGCGATGGACTGGTTGATTACGTAGGGGGCTCGGAACCAGTGATTAACATGCGGGTTCTGTGGGCGGACATGGTCATGACGGTGTGGCCAGATCATATCAAGTTGATCCTTGCCACAGACTTTCAGAATTACGAGAAAGGTTAGTATATTCCTTTTCTGCGAGTCATTCATTAATGGCTTACTCGCTCATAGGCACTCGTTTCCAACAGTCGATGGCTTCAGTGCTTGGCTATGGTGTCTTCAACTCAGATGGTGAGTTCTCAAGCTTACCCGCACAATGCCAGCTACGTCCCTCCCGAGTCCAGCACCCCTCAAGCAATCCAAGCCAACAAGTTTGCGGCCGCTTTTGCCGAAGCACAAGAAGTCATCTCGAGTCGCGAGCGATATGGATGGATTTGGCCACTCACGGAGATTTGGGAGGATAAGACGAAGAAACCAATGCAGGTCGTTAGGGCGTATTTAGATCCGATTATTCAAGATGCTATGCAGAAGAAGAAGGAGAGGGATGCGAGGGGGGAGGGAAAAGTCGCGGATAAGAAGACGGAGGTAGAACATGTCGAAGAGGGAGAAACTTTGATCGACCACCTGGTTAGCCTTTCGTCGGGTGAGTATTACTACTCTAATGCTCATCGTGGACGTATAATTGAAATTCGTTATAGACCCCGTCGTTCTTCGTGACGAGACGTGCGTGCGACAGTCAAGTTCAAATGACACCAAGTGCTGATTATGACCACAGGTTGAATATCATGATCGCCGGCCGCGACACAACAGCTTCCACACTCACCTTTGTCATTTATCTCTTGGCCATGTACCCCGCCGTTCACGTTCGCTTGCGAGAAGAAGTCCTCAACAAAGTTGGACCGACAAGACGTCCGGATTATGACGACATTAGAGAGATGAAGTACCTTCGAGCAGTCATTAATGGTCCGTATTAAGTGTCGACTTCAGATGTAATCAATCCTTGACATGATCCTTGTCAACAGAGACACTTCGACTCTTCCCTGTTGTGTGAGTGGTTAATTTTTCTTCTTCCATTTCCTCCCTTATGTTGACATGATGTCTACCCTCCGCAAAGCCCATTCAACTCTCGGTGAGTGCGAACCTTTCAATGTACATCACCAAAGTGGCCAACGAGAGTGTTACAGTGACAATGTACATGCAACAACCTGGCCCTCACCAGATCCGACTCAAAAGCCGATCTACATACCCGCAGGAACAAAGTTCGTAATCCACATCAGGTCTCCTTTCCACAACTAATGCTCCCAACCCAACTAGGACCCCTTACTCTGTCTTCATCATGCATCGTCGCAAGGACCTTTGGGGCCCAGACGGTATATATACTCTTTCTGATATGTCGCACATTGTCATTGGCTGACTTCGAAATAGCTGAGGAATTTGACCCGGATCGATTCCTCGACGAGAGGCTCAAGAAATATCTCATGAAGAATTCGTTTATTTTCCTTCCATTCAACGCCGGACCACGTATCTGTCTTGGACAACAGGTTCGTTCTTCGTTTCCATCCTCTTCTTTGTATTGGCCCAATGATAATTTCAAATCGGTAGTTCGCGTACAATGAGATGTCATTCATGCTCATCCGTTTCATGCAACAATTCACGCAGGTAACGCTCGATGAGGAGGCCTCTCCGCCTGTGGCCAAACCACCCAAACATTGGGCCGAGGGCGTCGGGCGTAAGACTATCGAAAGAGTTTATCCCAAGTCCCATTTGACCATGTATGCACAAGGTGGGTTGTGGGTTAAAATGATGGAGGCGCAAGAAACTTCTGCAGCTGTCTGAACGTTCCATGGAAATGCCAATGTACTAATATTGTTTTGTGCTCTAAAATTGTAAATCATAACTTATAGCGTTGGAAACGTCGGTGTTGATCGGGGGGCCCTGTAATGCTCAGGCACATTCGTGTCAACAGTCAGCAAGATTGTATATGACGACAGCGGAACGCCACATTGACAAACGGGATGACGTCGAGTCCTTCAGCATGTTACTATTTGGCATGTCATTTTTAACACTCCTCTTCTCCTGTGTCGTTTTATATCCAATGATGGGTCTCTTTCAGCTAGCTTTCACCCCTTTTCACTGGAAACCATGTGAATGTCTAAATCTGGTTCGCTCCAAAATTGTCTTGTTGGGTGAAGTGGAGATGTTGGCGACAGCATCGTTCCTTGTACGCTTCGAAGTGTGTGTGTGCGTGTTTCATGGTTCTTCTTCGTACCTTCTGACAGGCGGTATGCAGATAGGATACCATGGGCCGAGCCGTCGGTTGTGTGCACCGTTTGAAGATTTTCGAGGTAATCGTCCTCACGCAGCTGATGTGGAGACGAATGAATCCTTTGGGTTTAGCACGCCCTATTCGGTCTTTTTTATGCATCGCAACAAAGACCTCTGGGGACCGGATGGTACGTTAATGCTGCCGTCTTACTAAACTAAATATCATTGATGGTCACAGCGGAGGAGTTTGACCCTGACCGATTCCTCGACGAAAGACTCCAGAAATATTTGCTGAAGAATTCGTTCATTTTTCTCCCATTTAACGGTGGGCCACGCATTTGCCTTGGACAGCAGGTTTGTCGTACCGCATACGCTTTTCTTTACATGCGCTCATCGTCTGGCTTTATAGTTTGCGTACAATGAGATGTCCTTCTTCCTCATCCGCTTCATACAACAATTCACCAGCGTGACGATTGACGAGGAGGCTGCTCCGCCTGAGGCTAAGCCACCCAAGGACTGGAGCGAGGACGTTGGGCGAAAAGCGATCGAGAAGATTTTCCCCAGGGCACATCTAACAATGTACGCTCAAGGAGGGCTGTGGGTTCAAATGAAGGAGTCACAAGATTAGTGGCTAATCGTAAAGGCTGGAAGGTAGAACTGTACTTGTTTTCTATATTTGTTATTGACTCCTCCTCGAGACAATTGCATTATTCCAGACCATGAGTTATGTGATGATCTAGAAACTCGTTCCTATACTCAAAGTAAACGGCAAATGTATTCATTAATTCAAAAATGCTAGGGCTACTTCAGTGCGAATATAGATGAAACGAGCCATTACGTGCAGGGAAATATTCGCGAGGAGAACATTGAAAAAGTATTGTATCGTCGTAGTACATCGTAAAAAGATAGTAAAGCGGAGGAGAGGGAAAAGGGGATTTAGGCGACATTATGACCAGTAGAAACAGGTCCGGAGCCTTGTACAGCTCGTGTTTCGGGGGTGCCGGTATTGTATCCGTCTGTACGTTGACCACCTTGATTGTATCCCCCAGTGTCAGTGGAATAAGTACCCTGTCCCGTACCATAATTATCGGTATCCGATCGATAGTTGGTTCCCTCGCCCCTGGTGTAGTTGTCTCTCCCATAGTTATCGCCCCTCCCATAGTTGTCACCGGTGCCGTAGTTCGTTCCAGTACCAGCAGTGTTGTAGTTAGTTCCAGTACCGGTGTTGGTACCGTAGTTATTTCCTGCGTTTCCCGTACTTGTCCCATAACCAGTACCTGTGGCTGTTCCAGGTCCATGGTCGTACCCAGCATTGTCCTTCTCATATGTGGTCGTCCCAGGTCCTGTAGCCTCATGATATCCTGCATGGTGTCCAGATCCGACCGCAGCTCCAGTGCCAGCAGCCGCAGCCGTGGTGCCAACGCCAGGACCAGTGGTACCAGTGTGCGGACCCGTGCCGGTGACGGTATTAGGGTGTTTATCGTGCTCGTGGGCGCCGACAGCAGCGGCACCACCAACGGCAGCAGCCTCGGCTCCGTGATGATGTCCCCTAGCGTCTGGATCATTGCGATGTTTACGCCAATAGAAAAGTGCGGCGAGGGCGGCGAGGAGGAGGAAGAAAGTAACGATCCAGCAGATCCATCCGAAAGCCATGATCGCTGAGACTATACGGCATTGACTAAAGAAACCTCTGCAACGACTGACATTGTGATACTTGTGCTGCAGGATGGTAATGAGCATGAGGAATAACAAGGCTGGAGGACATGGATTTCAGCATACCGTGAAGATAGCAGTGCCGACGAGGAACATGGTGAACAGGATAAAGATTCCTGCGAGTTCAAGAAGGTACATCAACATACTTCCTCCGCGACGGCCGCAAAGGCAGGCCAAGCTGTGTGGAGGGTTAGATGCCGTTGACGACATCCGTGACGTGAAGAAACCTACAGTGGCAAGGAAAATAGTGTCGCTAAGATGCTCGTAGACAGAAGCTCCGCGGTACTTGGTTCTATTCAAGGGGGTGGTGAGAAAGGCATCGAACAACAGAGACGATGACTGACCATAATAGCCGGTGCGCCCAGAAGCAGAAGAGGGGTCCGGAATCCTAAGAGATTTGGTGTGGTTAATTCTCGAGGCTGTTAAACCCAAGAGAATGATGGAAAAGATAAACTGGAAGCGATCTCAGTTGGATAAGGATGTATAAACGTCAAGCGCTTACCAGTGCGGAGTAAAGGCCAGCGCGAAGGGGTCCATGGAAGGTCATCGTTGCTGCTGCTGGGGCGGTAGTCTCACACGTAAAAGCTTATAAGGTGCTGAGTTATCTGTGACGTCGTTTCATGGTCAGCAGTGGGAGCATGTCTGACCTAACGCGAGACACTGATCGTACTCCTGCTCAAACTCGACTAGTCACTGCAGAGGCATTTCATGACCTCCCTTCACGAGTTATATGGACTAGAATTAAGCAGTCCTCCGTCGCGAGGGCAAATCAATCCATTCCGGACCATAGAACAGGCAGGACCATTCGAGCACCGTGACAGTGAATAAATATATCGATGACGGAAGGATCCAAAAAAAGCCAACTTCTTAGACAGTTTCGAGAGGCCTTATAAACAACAATTCTAAATTAGTGGAATTCGTACGCATCGATATCTTGTCGGGTTGATGGGTGGTCGAACGTGTTTTGCCCCCGAATTTTTGCAGTTGGAGCCAAATATTCCGAGGCCGCTCCGATGCCCATTGGTCTAGTAAATCCAGATATTAATACAAAATTAAAAGTTGAGCTTCAGTAAAGGTATTTCTAGCATGATCCTGGAGGATACAGAAGCCACAGCGCAGTTTGAGAAACGATGAGGAGGCATTGGTCAAGGGGGTTGAGCAAAAAATTGCCATCAAATTGCAATTGATGCGTGGGAGTCATCAGATCATTGCATCAAAACCTCGGCGCCTTTCGGCGAACAACGTTGCTATGTTTCGACATCGTGTGTTTTTTGTGAGGATGAGAAAAAACTCCGCGTGTTGTCCTCAAGGACCCTCTCGCGTTCTCCTCCTGCACCATCCTTCATAACCTGTCCACTCATTTCCACCGACTACACTCCTTCTAACTCTCATGGCTTTCGATCTACCTCCCCTTCGCATTGGCTTGTACGCTGCCTTGGTTCGTGTTCTCGGTAAAATTAGTTGCGATACTTCCGAACTGATAATTGGACTCTAGGGCTTTTTCTCCTTCCTCGTTTTCGTTTTGTCTGCGGCGAGGTTGAGCTACACCACTCATATCCCTAAGGGCGATACACTCAACGGGGGACATAACTTCTATGGTAACTCATTCGAAACTGGTCTGTGGCCAACCTGAACCATTATTAGACCCCATTGTTGTCGAACTCCTTGTTACAACACTGATGACCATACCCTGGTCTGGATACATGTGCGTAGCAGTTAGAGAAGAACTCCAGGAACGATTAATCTCAATCATTCGATCGCAGGATTTACTGTATATATAGACGTGTGGAGGGACGCTACATTTCCAAATTCCGTGATGAGCTTATTGTCCTCTCTATTCTCTGGTTCTTTTGGATTATTGGTGCCTCGATTGCCTCTGTGAGTTGTTTTTCGGGATACCTGGGCTGTGTTCACATGTCGTTTTCGTTCTAGTCAACATGGGGCAACCTATCCTGGTGCTCACAATACAACGCTTGTCGAGTACTTTCTGCGCTCATGGCGTTCGCATGGCTAAGCTGGATTGCCCTTACTGCGCTCATCGTCATCAGCGCTCTCTTCAGCTTTGCCAACAAGGCTCTTCTCGAACCTTTACATGGGCGTTGGGATCCCCGAGCCAGCGTCTACGTCTCAAATAGCAAAGCCTAAAGCCTAGTTGGCTCGGACTCCTTTCATCTTCTCTGGACCGTGTATTTCAGTTATGTATCCGGAAGGCATATACCCAATATCAGTGAGTGTCCTGTCCTGTCCACAGGAGGTAGTTCAAGTTTATTCAAGCTCGTTCATCACCAGGTTGTTGTTTTTTTAGATAGTCTATATAACGTTCGACCTTGTGATACTACTTCCCCAATGTATATTTTCTCGACCAGAAGGCACATGAACTTTCAACTTAGGCGCTG
>JABAJT010000135.1:2838-16721 GCA_018850275.1 Tephrocybe sp. 9174TJB
AGAATCGAATTCTTCATCGGACGATCAAACCTGATGGAAGCGTGCTGAGATAATCAAATCGAGATCTGCATATTTCTATATTCTCTGAACGCTGAAATGTTTTGGCCCCCACCTCCTCGCTCTCGGCTCTCGCAGTGGAAAGCGTCTGCGGTGGAAAGCTTCTCTTTCAATGCCCTACGTCGACCTGCACTGCTCTGATGATTATGCATCTATTTTCTATTACACGAATACCCCTCACGGAAATGTTGGTGGATTTCACCCAGAAAGAGCTAGTATCATAATTTTACACCCACTCTTCCTGGACTCGACATGGCTCTCGCCTCAATTTGCAGACCCTCGTTTATCCTCGAAATACAATATTGTCGCGTTTGATATGCGAACATGTGGGAAATCATCATCGAGACCGACAGGGCGACACGATAGTTGGGTGGATGCAGCGGATTTGGCGGCTTGTCATCAGGTGCGCAAGACGTTCATCTAGATGGTCAAATGGGATCTTACACGATCGCAGATGCTTCATTTACCGCCTTGCCACATCCTAGCTCTTGACACTATATCCATTAATTGTGCCTTGCGATTTGCGCTCTTGTGCGTATTCAACAATCCCTTATCACTTGATCAGAGGAACTACTACCACCACTGTGCAGATTTCCGGAGATGTGTTTGAGCCTCACGCTTTGCAATGTCCCGGCGCCCACAGAGTGAGTGAAGAATGTGTTACCAGAACGTATACCTACATATAATCAATAGGCCGGACTGGTTGCTCGCGGCCTATGATGAGCTGCTTCATAATTGGCGGCACGCGGAGGATTTAGAAATGTTTGAGCATGTTGCAAAGGAATCTGTTGCAGTTTTAGTTGGCAAGGTAGGTCGATCAAGGTGCCATTCACAAGGAATACGTTAACCTATTTTCAGAACTGTGACCCAGATCTTCAGGATGATGTGCGTCTGGACGCTATTGTTGAGTCGCTCTTCCTGACACCCCAGACCATTCGCAGCTTATCGCTTACTGGCAAACCACGATGCCACCAGCCCGTATGTTGCGCGTCGCCCAGACACAGGGGCTTTTGATGAATGTACGCTGACCTCGCTTCGAATTCTTTCGAGTCACTCAAATTTTCCATCAGAGAGTACCCTTGAAAGGCGACGCCCTTGCCTCTATAAAACAACCTGTTTTACTTGTTCACGTCTGTGTCAGCCCTTCTTCACCCCTTTCTCATAACTTGACTCGCCAATGCAGGGAGAATTAAGCGAAACGTATCCACGAAAGCACGCAGAAAAGTTGGCGTCGAAATTGATTAATGCTGATGGCGGTGCTTTTGCGTACACAGTGAAAGGTTCTTTTTCTTTGACTACTATACCGCATTTTTCTCCTGACATCCATGCAGGTGCACAGGGTGCCTTGAGTATTGTTACACAACATGCATCAATGCTTCACAAAGTATTTTCCAATTTTCTCAATCGACTGCCGCACACAGGCTCAAAGCTTGTACCGCCTGAATCTGACCGCATAGAGCGGATGAAAGCAGCGTTGGCGAGTCTGGCTGACCTGATGGAGGACTCCAGCATTGCCGCCAGAGACCCGTCGTCGTCACTGTCATTCTGTTGCCTTTCGCAAGCCATGATTCACAAACAAACCGAAGCTCTCAAGACATACCGAAAAGGAATATTCACGGCGTTTTCTCCTCTAGGTCCAGACGGACGGCCTTCTAGAAGGTGAGTCGTGCGCCCCTTGACTCTTGTACCATCAACTCAATAGAGGTTTAGATATTCCGATAGACGGGCGAACCACTGGTTTACGAGCGAGGACGGCTTATCGATCGCAGGTGCGCTATCCGTTCCCCTCTGGATAACGTCCGTACTCATACATAGGCGACAGAAAATAATTTCATACCCGCACAGCAACCAAAGGAGAGCGAGAAGAAACCCCCATTTTTGCAGGAGCAACCAGCAGAGTCACGATTACGGCGTGCCAATCACAGCACCAGCACCATAGAAAAACCAGTCATTAAAACTTCGATGGCGAAGGTTGTCGCAACGGCATCTTCGCCTCAACTCCCGCGTCTCATTGTATAACGAGACCACCTGCGTGGTATTCCTCACAGGTTAATTTCTGCTACCATATCTGTTGTTTTATTAGGATTACCCTGCGCCATCTGACGGAGGATTTAATTTATACGCTGTCGTGCACTCTCAACGCGTAGCTATATGTAATGTAGTATCGTTGCTTGTAATATCAAAACCTTTTGACGAATGCTAGGGCACAAGATTATTAATGCAAGCTGTCTATACTGGCTACTCTGTCGAGGCATAGTTATGAGTACGGTAGTCTGTCCTGGATATAAGGATCCATGTCTATCTATAGTCGAAATACAAGAAAGGAGAAAATCGAAAGCGGACTCGGAAGCAAACATAACATAAAGGAGCTAGTGGGTGTAAGCTTCTTTGGGTTCTAGGTGATTGCAAACTCAAGATTAGATGCTGCCTTCTGCCATCTTCGCCTTGTAGTATCTGACCATCTCCTCGAGGCCCATACGAACAGTCCATCTGGGCTGCCATCCAAGAGATTCTTTGGCTCTCGTCGTATCGGGGCGCCTCTTTTGAGGATCATCAGTCGGCATGTCCTTATACACAATGTTGACACGATGCGTGCGGACGTCCCCGTCTTGATCTTGAACCTTCTCAACAATCTCCCTTACAAGTTCTGCAAACTCTCCAATTGTGAACTCGTCCCCATTACCAATGTTAACGGGGCGAGATTCATCAGAATTCATGAGCGCGATCAGCCCGTCAATGAGATCGTGCACATATTGGAATGAACGCGTCTGTTTGCCATCACCATAGACGGTCATGTCTTCGCCCTTGAGAGCTTGCACGATGAAGTTGGATACAACGCGCCCATCGTATGGGTTCACTAGATGGCATGGTGGGTACGGGAGGTTCTAAAAATAGAAAGGTACGTACTGCGAGGGCCATAAGTGTTGAAGATACGTGCGACGCGTACATCAACGCCATCCTGTCGTTGGAATCCGTAGGTGAGCGTCTCGGCGACACGTTTGCCTTCATCGTAACACGCTCTTGGACCAATGGGGTTGACGTGGCCCCAACTTGACGGGCCATATCAAGATCAAGTGAAGAGGAATGTTATGGAAAACGCACTATTCTTCGGTTTGTGGGTGGACTTCGGGATCTCCATAAACCTCTGGAATGCCCAGAGCGTCAGTTAAACGCAAAGAAAGAAATGATCATTACTCGCCAGAGGTGCTGCTAATGAGAAAGCGTGCCTTTGTGCGTTTTGCAAGGCCGAGCATATTGAGAGTACCCATGAAAGATGTTTTGATGGTTTTGACAGCATTGAACTGATAGTGCGGCGGAGACGCAGGACAAGCAAGGTGGTAGATCTCTGGATATTTGTTGAAATAGACAGGAGAGGGGTTTATTAAGGCACGCACGGTCACATTCAATCATGAAGGGCTCGACAACATCGTGGCGGACCATTTCGAAGTTGGGATGTCCAATCCAATGGCTGACGGTTGTCTTTGAGCCGGTGAAAAAATTATCGAGGACGGTAACTTCATGGCCGAGGAGCATCAGACGGTCGACAAGATGAGATCCGACGAATCCGGCGCCACCAGTGACCAGGATACGTTTACGAAGATTAGGTGGCAGCAATTTGACAGGCGGGAATCGTGAGAGTGTCGTGTACGAGATGGATTGCGTATCGGGGTGGAAAATTGACTTTGACTGGTATGCAGCGTGCCCCTGAAGAAACTTTGCATGAATGGTTTCTGCTGCATCTGCGTCGAGGTCGTTGACATCGTTGATGTTGTTAGTAGAGACGACGTAGTGAGAGCGCAGGTAGAGAGACCGAAGGACGTCAAGAGGGACCTCGCTGTCGAAACCAAATCGATTGAATCCGACAGAAGTTATCTCCTGGCCGTTCTTGTCAAGGGTGGTGATCTGGTCAAGAGAAGAGTGAGCCGGTGGATGAAAGGAGAGAGATGAAGCTGTAGATGCAGCACTGACGGGGGAATGGGACATGGTGGTGGTTAAAGGGAGAGGGAGGAGGGAGGAGAGAATTTATTTAATACCTGACTGACGTTAAGAATCCTGCCAAACCCCTGAACCGACCAATTCCGACTTCCGATCAACTTCCGATTTTTTTGGCCCTTCGATCATTTCTTGACCATGCCTCGAGCTGTGAAATCTGCGAAAGCTAGGCACGACCCCCTCCTTGCCCAGCTAAACGAAGACGAGGTACAGGCGAAATATGGTCGCGTTTCTCAGCCCGGAAAACGAAAGAAGAATAGAAAAAGCACAGGTGACGATGAGAACTCAGAGGTATGCTGTCCAATCCATCCGCCATGCTAGTCCCAACATTCAATCACGCCCAATAGGTAATTCTTGACCCTAGGACGTCTCAACGTATCTTTGAACTGGCCCGGGAACAACAAGATGAGCTGGAGATGCCCGAAGATGAGCCTGTTGTCGCTTCCAGTTCCAGAGCAGTCGAATACGCGATCCGGGACGATGATGACGAGGAGGATGAAGATGATGAAAACATCTCTGATATCGATGAAGATGTCGAGGAGATATTTGTGAGCCTTCTCCAGCCATGTTTTAGCGCCGAGACTCACACCAGACTCAGGAAATAGATGCAGGTGACATGGACACCCTGGATGCTCTTCTTCCTTCGAATTCTGGAGAACGTCGGACACTTGCAGATATCATCTTTTCAAAAATAGAGGAAGGCGAGAAGGGAAGCGCAGCTGTGATACAAAAAGTTGCTCAAGGTGAAGTCGATTCATCCATTTGTGTTGTGGATTTCCTTAATCGAATCCTTTCAGATCGTGAAAAACCGGATCCAGCTCTTGGACTCGATCCCAGGGTGGTAGAGGCCTACACAAAGTGAGTGCTTGCTAGTTCAATTCCTGAGATCGGGTTGATACTGAGCCTTTCTAGGCTTGGCATGTTCCTCCAGAAATACAAGTCTGGTCCCCTCCCAAAAATCTTCAAAGTGATACCTACTCTCCCCGCCTGGGCTCGTATGCTTGCCCTAACGAGTCCCGAAAAATGGTCTCCGCATGCCTGCCGTGCAGCCACTAGGATCTTCATCTCAAGTATGAAGCCTCCCCAAGCGCAGCTGTTCTTGAGCGTTGTCCTTCTGGACGCTATTCGTGAAGATATCCAGGATAACAAGAAACTCAATGTCCAATATTATGAATGTTTGAAAAGAGCTTTGTACAAGCCCGGGGCGTTCTTCAAGGGAATCATCTTCCCCATGCTCGACGTAGGCACCCCATGTCGCCCTTATCCCCTACGCCAACTGACTTTAATCTTTAGCAAGCGTGCTCTTTGAAGGAAGCTGCAATCGTGGCCTCTATCCTTGCAAAGACTAAAATTCCTGTCCTCCATGCCTCCGCTGCTCTCCTTCGCATCGCCGAAATGGACTATTCTGGTGGGTTTGTTTCTGATTCTTCTCCTGGCTGTTCTAATCACGAACTATTCATAGGACCCAACTCCCTCTTCATTCGAGTCCTAATCGACAAAAAGTTTGAGCTGCCTTACAAAGTGGTCGACGCTCTCGTCTTCCATTTCATCCGCCTCTCTAACAGCTACAAAGCCAAGACACGCGGTGACGCTGATAAGCTGCCAGTATTGTGGCACCAGAGCCTGCTTGTCTTCGCACAACGGTATGCTCTACGACCCTTTGATGTAGTTTCGCTCTCATGCCCCTTCTTTGTTTTAGATATGCATCGGATTTGACGCCAGATCAAAAAGACGCACTTCTGGATGTTATTCGCGCCACACCACACCCGCAAATAAGTCTCGAGATCAGGAGGGAACTTGTTAACTCAGTCGTGAGAGGTGCTCCACGCGATGCTGTAGATCAGGATGTAGAGATGTCTTGATTTTATACCTGCCTACGTACAACTGCGAATACTGCCTCTTATCTCTGCATCTGGTCTGTGCAGGAACCACCGCTTCAGGCAACAAATGAAGCGAAGCATATATAGCCATTTCACTCAGCAGAACGTTGTAGCAAACTACTCGACTTCTTGGCATAATTACTCAGCTGCTAAAACAACGTTCGCCTTCTCCCTGTAAGCAACGGTGCAAGCTATGGGTCTAGCCTGGTAACCCCTAACGTCACTGCACGTGAAGATCAAGGTGCAGGTGTGGCAATTGGTGGAACCTTGTGTCTTCTCATAGTATTTATATGGATACCCAGGCGAGATCGGTGGCTAGGGGCACGGGAAGCGTTAACGGTCAGACTTCGATGCTACGCATGGATGTGCTTCTTGGACAAGATCGGTCGTCAAAATCGAGTCTGGGCATAGAGTGTACTGCTTTTAGAGTACAGGAGTATACCTGGTGGTATGGTGCGAGAGGAAGCGCGCTGAAACAGTAAGAGCTATTACATGTGACTAGTAGCTTTAATTTTGAAGGCCCCAGTCATTCCCGAACATTGCATTGCTTTTCCCGCTTGCCTCATCTGCGAGCATCGCTGCGCTTTCAGTGCCCGTGACCGGTAAACGAAGGCTCTTGATCCCCTCCGGGGTGGGATATGGAAGATGAGTAGGCAGGATGCCGGCTTGTCGAAGCGCTGTTGCTTGGTCCCACCAGATGTGTTCTGATTAAATGTATTTAAAAATTTTATTCTCGAGCTCATTAACGACCTACCATTATACAGACGATCGCCACGAATGTTCACAACGGCAATCATAGGTATGGTCAACTTCTTGTTGCTAGGAGGAACACCTGGAAGTAGCCAGTCTACCATTCTGTCATGTGTGAAGCTACAGATGAACTCGTCTGAGGAGGCAATTTTAGCTATTCTTGATTGTCATTGTAGAAATCACTACCCACCGACGACGCGATCTGGGCCAACCGTTCGCGTTACTGGCTGCATAGCAGAATCTGGTGGATTCCTGTGTGCATAGGAAATGGGTGGATTGAAACAGGTATTTCTTATTCAACACTGACGAGAAAATGAAATGGTCGCGATAGAAGGCGGTGAGTGATTCACGCCCTACGCCACCTGTCATCTAAGACCGTGTCAGTGTCAGTATACAGAGCCCTGGCATGGATGCAAATGGCAGATAACTTACAGTTGGAACATGGTTGACGTACGGCTCAGCCTATCAGCCATATATAAACGTGAGGAATGCAACTTTATATTGTAGTCGAAAAGCACAGACCACCATGGTTCCCATTGTCTTCGCAACACTTCTGGCCTCGAATTCAAAATATGTGTGTTCTTCCCAGATCGCTTCAAGATCAAATACAGGCCCATCGAGCCACTTTCGTAGAAATACAAGAGATCGGCTGTGGGCAAGAGCTGCGCTTCCAGGATCATAATCGGATACTTGTGGAAGCACAAAGTGCGGCGATGGTGCTAAATACGAGTGTGTTGTGACATTGGATGAAGGAGTTTCGATCTTCTTACTTCCATGGAGGTGAATCAAACTCGGAATAGATAGGTCCCCTGGTGGGGTGATCCCATATATAACCAGAGAAACGACGCGGTGATCGGCAAATAGGACTGGAACAACGGAGTCGACAAGCTGAGGTTCGTATACTGGAGATGTTTTAAAACATGCATCGTCGAGACCATGGTTCGCGTACCTAAGACGGCGAACTTATCGCGGGTGTCTAGCTCCTTCAAGCCTAGGAGAGCTTCGGTACATCTCTTGAATGATTGCCCGAAAGACCAGCTCGAATCCGACAAGTTTGGGGTAATCGCCGCAACGGCGAATCCTTCCTCCGCCCATTTCTGAACAGGCTCCGGATCAAGGGGTTTTACACCGTCCTTGCGTATGTCGAGGTCACTGAAATGAGGCAAGACAATAACGATCCCTGGGCCCGTTCCGCGTCGCGTTAAGGGAGGCTGGAGCAATTCTGTTTCGCTGAGAACGATGAGTGGCGCAGAAGGGAGTGGAACCGGCTGTTCGCTCGGGGAATTGGGGTCGTAATACGTCGCAAAAGGTGGCATTGGGCTGAAATAGATAGGCAATGGTGGTTCAGTCGTGCTACTATGCAGGTTCTGAGCAAGCCTGTTTCCGGACTGACAGTGTGTTCTCAGAAAGTCTGTCTCCTAACCAACAGTAGGTTTGCAGCAAGCCTGTCTGACGAGCCGGCTTTAACAAGTTCGAATTCAGCGTGGCGCTTGCCGGCGGCATGCAGTCGTGTGAAGAACGGACGGGCCGGGAACTTCAAGTTCATTGGACTATGATGAAAGTGTCCACCCTTGCCTGAGATGATCTATTACAAATTCTAAACAGCTCAATGTGAGTACCCACAAGAGCTTTGACGGTTTAATACATACCCAGAGTGTGTGTCGGTGTCCGGGTTTGTGTAGCTCGATAAGATATGACAAGCAGGAAATGACATGAAAGCGAACGATGGTTATTTGTCCCCCTCGAAATCAACTCGCAAGGCAACACAAGCTTCAGGATTTAGCAGAGCGGATCATGGAATACTTTCTGCACATTCATGTATGACTTGATGGCGACGAGAAAAATTATGTCCCATGGGTCGCTCCATTAATTTGCATTTCATGCGGTGATTGAAATCTCAGACGTCTCACATTGCTGCGTATTTTAAGGGTGAGGGCAATTTGCACCACAAGCTCAAAACGACCACCAAGTGTCTTGTGGCATATTGAAAAAGTCAACCTGAAATCCGACAGCATATAACTCAACCTTCAAACAAAGCGCGACTCATGTACGGCCCTGGTATGCAAATTCAACCTCATACGATATTCTCTGTTTAACGCGTTGGATAATACAGGCAGACGCAGGGGTGGTGGACCGGGAGGCTTTGGAGGTAGAGGAGGCTTTGTAGGGCGTCCGCCCAGGGGGGGCGGATGGGGACCAGGCCCTAGAGGGCCAGGTTGGGGTGGGGGACATGGAGGTGGTTGGGGACCTCCGCCGCGACGAAGAAGAATGGGCGGTGGAGTGTGCTGCACAGTGATGTAGCATGTCACTCAGATACTTTGTCAAGGGCTTTGAGGTCATACACGAGATAACCTCGCGGGGGTTAGGGGTGTTTCTAACGTTGGTTAAGGGAGAGAAACGGCGATAATGGACTCTTCTCACAATTTACGAAGTTTTTACAAATACTATTGTTTCTCTGATGACAGGCGCGCGTGGCCCTCCATTATTAATAAAGTATAGAAGGAGCTGGATATACCTCTGTGAACCCTCCAGGTGCCACAAAGTAGAGGAAACGCACCACGCGGCTTCTACGCTGTGGCGACTCGGCTTTCACAAGTATCAGGTATTGTTCTCTAGAGTGTATGGCCAGCAGGATCAGATATATGACGCAGGGCTGCAAGAAGCTTCAGCTATCAGTTTGAGAGGGCGAGAAGTGAGGCTTTGACTGCGTGAAGCGCGGTGGATTGTGCTTCTAGCCGTGGCGGAGTGCAGGCTACAGCACTGATGCCAAATCAAGAGGAACCTTTGACTATCCGAGAAATTTTCAGAAGCATAAGAGCGATTCGATCTTTGAGGTTGATCCATCCAAGTTTACACTGAACAAGAGCATCTCCAGCGCGGAGCGTTGAGAACGATACCATAAAGGGAAACAAAATTGCCAAAAGAGGCCGTCTGATATCAGCTGTACAGTTCCAACCAGCCACCGCCGGAAGTTGCCGAGTCGCCTGCGAGATCGAAATTCGCTCGTGTCCGACATTCTCCTCGTCCCCCTCAAGATTTCTCAAGATGAGGTGAGTCTCTGTTCTCGTCGAACCCATGATCCTCCTGCTCACAAGCCCCTTAGTCACCGTAAGGTTCGTTTGGCGCGACAGGATCCCTTTCTGCGCAGAAATTTAATCTGTTTAAATTTTTAGTACGAAGCCCCCCGTCACGGCTCTCTTGGTTTCCTCCCCAAAAAGAGGGCTGCTCGTCACCGTGGAAAGGTTAAGTCCTTCCCCAAGGTATGGACTTTTCAATCTTTTTGCAACCCAGCAGGCTGATCGTCTCATTATTTTCCCATTTCTTGTTTTAGGATGACCCCAAGAAGCCCGTTCACTTGACCGCCACTATGGGCTATAAGGCTGGTATGACCCACGTCGTCCGTGATCTTGACCGCCCTGGCTCCAGTATGCATTAATATCCTTCCAAATGTGACGTTACTAATTTACTTTTTTTTTTCAGAGATGCACAAGCGTGAAGTTGTCGAGGCCGTTACCATCATCGAAACCCCCCCTCTCATTGTCGTCGGTGTCGTTGGATACGTCGAGACACCCCGTGGCCTCCGCACTCTTACCACTGTCTGGGCTTCCCATCTCTCCGACGAGGTTAAACGTCGGTTCTACAAAAACTGGTACCGCTCGAAGAAGAAGGCCTTCACCCGCTACGCCAAGAAGCACGCTGAGGATGGTGGCAAGTCCGTTGCCCGCGAGCTCGAGCGTATTCGCAAGTACTGCACTGTCGTCCGTGTTCTCGCCCACACCCAGATCCGCAAGACCGGTCTCAGCCAGAAGAAGGCACATCTCATGGAGATCCAGGTTAACGGTGGTTCCATTGCCGACAAGGTCGAGTTTGCCCACGGCCTCTTCGAGAAGCCTGTTGAGGTCGGCTCCGTCTTCGAACAGGACGAGGTCGTCGATGTGATTGCCGTCACCAAGGGTCATGGATTCGAGGGTGTTACTCACCGTTGGGGTACCAAGAAGCTTCCCAGGAAGACACACAAAGGTCTCCGCAAGGTTGCTTGTATCGGTGCATGGCATCCTTCCAATGTCATGTTCTCTGTTGCCCGTGCTGGTCAAAGTAAGCGCCTTCAGTGTTCTATCCCGTATATTTGGAGATCTAACGTTACCTTCAACAGACGGTTACCATCACCGTACAGAGCTGAACAAGAAGATCTACCGTATCGGTTCCGGCTCTGATGAGGCTAACGCGTCGACTGAGTCTGATATCACCAAGAAGGTCATTACACCCATGGGTGGCTTCCCCCACTACGGTATTGTCAAGAACGACTTCCTCATGCTCAAAGGCTCCATCCCTGGTACCAAGAAGCGTGTCATCACCATCCGCAAATCCCTCATGGTCCACACATCTCGCCGGGATTTGGAGAAGGTTCAACTCAAGTTCATCGATACCTCATCGAAGTTCGGTGTAAGTGCTTCACCTGTTTACAATATCATTTTACTTATGTTGATCTTTGACCTTGACAGCACGGATCCTTCCAAACATTCGAAGAAAAGGCTGCGTTCTTGGGAACGCTCAAGGCTCGGGCTTGATTGTAGTTCTCTTGTCTCTTCTAATTCGTCCATGTATATCGCAACACTACGCCATACGTATATGCAAATACACCCATTTGCAGACACCAAATTGAAACTGAGTGAACTATGAATTATTGTTACGCTGGACCTTGAGCTTGGTGTGAATTACCGTTGTTGTGATTGGTGATCGGAAGCCTGGGAAAACGTTAACGACTGTACAAATTTTCCCAGTTCGTTGCCGCCACTGGCACAAGAGTACTGGACGCGTCGCAAGACGTTCCTTTCGTCGTTTGGTTGAGTGCAAGTCGCGGTAGGCATTCATTTGGCCTCTGGTAACATTTTATACGATACTAACCTGATGTTTTAAGGATGACTGCTTATGCTCAGAGCGTCCTCGCTGGGATGCTGGCCAGCTCAATCACAGGAATGTCGTGTCCTGCTAATTCGAGTCATGTCATCACAGAGGATAGGAGTCCAGAGACCTACACAACCCATGTGCTCGGCCGGAGGAAGCGACGTCGAGTCGTCCGAGAAGGGACAGACGACGAGCAAAGACCCCAAAGGCATCTTGGATGGTGTGGCAGAAGAGACGCCCGACCAGAGTTTCAGACAACACATTTCGAGCCTCCATGGAGCAGATACCCATGTTCTTGGCCATCTACGTCAGAAGCGACGAGTTTACATGCCCAGTGGAATAAACCCCGCAGCTTTCGTATTACCAGACCCTCCTCAGCACAAATCTCCTCCTGCTCCTGCCAGTGTTTCTCCAAAAGATGCCAGAAAGGGCCTCAGCCCCGGGCGCATGACCAGGGCCTCTCGAAAACTAGAACTAGGGCCAGAGCCTGCCTCCAGCCTTCCTCACCCTCCAGATGTTGCGTTTCCTTCTCGCAGCACAGGCCCTCCTTGCGATACTGGCACTTGCGATTACAAGGCGAAGAAACCCCCAACACTGGATGGCCAATACAGTCGACCTTCCACGAAGAACTCTATCCCTGCGAAGACCTCTGGAGATACCTCTGCGGACAGACCGAATTCTCCCCAAAATATCTCCTCCTCCCTGCCCAACACAAGAACACAAATGGAAGAAAATCCATGTATCACCAAAGGGCCCGATCATAATGCTGGCCTCCCGTGGCAGCCCCTCCCGATTAAACCTATAACAATGCCCACATTACCACCCCCATCCACCGATCTCGAGCGTGCCCAACACTCGTGCCTTCACACTCTTCACACATCATCGTCCGTTGAGGACGTCTGGCGTGCATTTACCTCCCTCGAAGAACACAACATACCTATTTCCTACTCCGCCATTCACCGCGCGGTCCGAGTCATCTCACGACAACGCACCAAGACATACACCATATACACACGCATCCTAGGCTTGCTTCGGCGTTTGAGGGACACAGGCGGTGTTATACATCCTCACGAGTGGAACATCCTTGTTAACGCGGCCGGTCAGGGTTTGCGGAAGACTACTGTTAGGCATTATGAGATTGCTCTTAGTATTTTCCGTGATATGACGAAAGGTCGCGCGCCGGGGAGAACACTTGAGCTTGACCTAGGCGCAAGTGGTAACTCGGATGATGGTATGGCAGAGCCCGTGGAGCCAGATCTTTACACATATACGACCTTGATTGGAATTGCATCAAGAACAGAGGACATGAAGTGCATACGTCACGCGCGGACGCTCCTGGAACACTCTGGGATACTACCCAACAGGGTCACTCACTTGTCATTGATACCATATTTCGCGTCCACTGGTCAGCTCGGCGCCGTGCGTTCAACGCTGATAAGGCTAGCGCGGGATAGGTTGGAGTTAGGCTTGGATGGTATCAATGCCCTCTTGCGAGCGTACCAGAAGAACTACCGTTTGGACTTGACCATGATGATCTATCGCCTTCTCCGACACAATTTGGCGCCGAACCTTGACAATATCGAAGATGAGATCAAGGTTTTAGATGGGTACCGCCGCCAGCTCGAGTTGGAGGAGTTCCTCGTAGTGCCGAGCCACCTCATCCCCAATCAAGTTACCTATACGACAATGATCCAGATCATGGCATACCATGGACACCTTTCTACTTCTCTCATCATCTTCGCTGACATGCTATCTACGCTGAACACCGAACTCGGTGCGCCACTCGTCCGCGAGGCAGATGGCTCGCTTAACCCCACTCACTACCAACCAACAATTGCAATCTTCCGTGCAATCTTCCTTGGCTTTTGCCGTCACGCCACCAACAAGAAGCGCAAGGTTGTCCCGCCTTTACGCTACGACGCGCACATTCAGGACGAGCCTGGCTGGACGCTAGATAATCTCCAGCAGCTATTCGAATTGTTCATGCGCATGCCTGCAGAAATGCATGTGAATCGTTCGATTTTCTATTGGATTATCACAGCATTTGAGTCTGTCTGCGAAGGTGACACGAAGCTTGTGCGTGACGTGTGGATACGCCTGGAGGGTAGGTTCAAGGATACATGGGGTGGCAACGACAATCGTTTGCGCAAGATGCATGCATCACTATTCCCCGATGAGACATTAGGCGCTCCAGACCCCCGTTTCCGTGCAGGGAAGAGGTAGTATTTGTGGCACAAGATCTAATACCTATATTTAATCAGAAGTACATACATAACAACTCAACATCGAAATGCATTA
>JABAJT010000136.1:0-15020 GCA_018850275.1 Tephrocybe sp. 9174TJB
GCTGTATATTTTTACTCTTCACCTGTGATTTCCAGTGAGCATTATTGGAAATTTCAGGAAATGTGTCTACTCCCACAACGTATATTCGAAGCCTTCCTAGGAAGAACATTGTACCATTTTGGCTAGTGTGTTACATATGTAGGTCCCAGAAATGAGAGAACACATGATTATGTACATCATGTCCGATCCCTCCGCGGGATCGGTGAACCCCAAGCCTTAGCGAGGGCCATGCGTGGATCGACGCGTTCAACACAGAAACTACACGAGTATAATTTTTGAACATCTACAACTCACGAGAGCGACAATTTGACGAAAGCCGCGATTTCAACTGTTTCGGTGCCGGAAGGCATACATGTCTATTTGTAGCTTTGCCATTTTACAAATACATGGACAACCATTGGTAACAGCGACCAAGTCGCGGCATTTCCAAACCCAAATGTATACATTCTATAGCTTCCGTCGTCCCCTATGTAAGTTAACAAATCAGACTGTCGGTGACACCCTGTTGCGAAGCCAACGCTTCCTAGATATGTAATAGGGGGAAGTGCGGGGAACGCCCTGCTGAGTCTTTATACGCCCCAGAGGGCCCCGGCGGGAACGTACCTGCCGCCGTAGATGAAGGGGATTCAACAGGATTCAACAGCGCGAGTGATCGGAGAATGGGGAACGAGGTGGCCAGGGGCTCATTCGACGTCGACACGCGCTCATCGGAAGGGGAACCATGTGATGTGGACACTGTGAGGTCAGATGCTCCATGTTTGTTACATGGAGCTTCCGAAGCTGCCTCGACCCACAAAGAAGAAATGAATATATAGCTTTCTGCAATGCGACAAAACAATTCCCAAAACTTGACATAACATATGTAAAATGTCCACTACTTGGAGCGAGGTGTAGATGTACCTAAGTTACATCCTACAGGAGATTGATAAGATCAGTATGATTTGACTGAAAGAGGGCGGTGGTTTTCCACTTACCCAACAGCCAGCATGAGAACATATCCGACAGTGGAGACGACCTGTCATGTTTTAGTTTACAGACATGTGCTAAGGGAGATAGTTGAAGCTTACAATAGTAGCTATAATACTTGCCGGCACTCCGTTCTTGAGGAAATCAACATTGGATAAATAAAGCTCGCCAAGATCGTCCTCCTGTGTAGCGCTAATAAGTTTTATAACACCAAACCAGTCAGCTGAGGGGTAATCGAAGAGATCCAAAACAAAGACTGACGCAGTTTGATTTGGGAATCCCGAAACAGGCATGCCCATTCCAGCGGAGCATATCAAACCGGTTATGAAGATGAGTAGGTTCTTATGGTTCCCAGGCAAATTCTCCCCCACTTCTCTCGCGATTGGCACCAACAAGACGCTAGCAATAGTGTGGCTAATAAAAGTAGAAATTATCTGGAAGCAGCCGGGGTATGTTAGGTTCAGAATTCACGTGGAAAAGGCTAGACTGGGACGAACCAGTACAACAGGCGAAAGAATCATGACCACGGTGTAAAGGGACAGATCCTTCATGAGACTTCGGATGATACCATCCATGACCTCTAACAGGCCACTCGACATCACCCCCTTGCCGAGAGCGATGCCGCCCATGGCTAAGAAGACGATCGTCCACATGAAATGATCAAAATCGTCCTATAGATAGGAGGGATTAGTACAAAGCCGAATAAGCGGAGCGCCACTAGCAAAGCAGCCAAGGAACAAAAATAAAACAGAAGGAAAGAGGAACGAGAAAAAAACAAAACAAAACGGCACGGACCTTCTTCAAAACGCCCGTGGAGAAGAATGCGACCAAAGGGATCAAAGCAATGATACCCATGTCTCCGACATATGCCTCGATCTCGTGAGCCACACACCACAGCGCGATTGTCACCAGACACACAATAGTGACCCACCACTGTTTGTGTGTGAAAGGCTCTCTTGTCGGGCGTATCTGCTTGATCTCAATTTCTCCATCGCCATCGGGTGAGCGAGCCGGGCGGTAGGATATCAACAACAAGGCCCAGATCAAGACGATCGAAATACCAGACACAGGCAAAGCAACGGCGAACCATCTAGCCCAATCCAGGGGCGGGTCCATCTCATGCAGAGCGATAAGATTCTGTGGCGACGAGATAGGTGAGCTCTGCCCTCCGATGTTCGCCGCCAGTGCTATAGCGAGCTACGTATCAACATTAGCACTCAGAACAACCATTTTAGAGAACCTCAAGGAGATGTACTTACAATAAGGCACGGTCCGAATGCCGATTTTGGAGGAAGGTTTCGCAGGATTGGCTGGATAAAGGGAGTTCAGATGAAAATGTGTAACAGGTTGTAGTCAATACATAAAGTTTGCTCACGCGGATCAGTGTGAAACAGAGAGTGGGTGCAGCGACGTTACTGGAAGAGGCGTACATTGATTAGGACAAACTGCACCACGAAGGGGTTGGAATGGAAACAATTACCTGATCCACATGCTCGCAAAACATGAGACGCCCATAAACGCAAGGAGAACAGTGCTTGGCCTCGATCCAGCAAGACTCAAGACCTTGGTAATCAAGACGCGATCGATATTGGTTTTGCTCAGCGCAGATGAGATAGTGAAGCCACCGATAAGGAGCATGATTGTCGATGAGAACATGACTGAGAAAACCCATCTAGGGTGAATTGGCATATGACGTTGAGCCATCGGCGGATTTGTTGGAATAAAATCGGACTTACTTGGTGGCGTCCGGTCGTTTCATGACTTTACCATCCTCATCTCGGATGACTTGCAGCAAGACGAGGAGCAGCGGTACAAACATTGATGTGACAAACAAGGCAATGGCCTATTCGTGTGATGAGTTTTCGAAGGATCTAGGGGTCCGGAAGAGCTGCTCACCTCCGTCGCCCAAAGGATAGTACAGAATACGAGGATGGCGAAACACCGGTTTGCCTCCTTGCCATCCACCACAGGGGTGTTTAGCAGTAGAATAAAAATGATCCCAGCAGCGATCTTGTATATCATCTTTTTTGTAACGCGTATCGTGCCCAGCGGAGTAGGTATGAAGAAGAGACCAGGCCCCGGTGGCTTGAACAAGGCACCCATGGCCATGGGTTCGTTGTCGACCTCTCCTCGTCGCTGCTGCGCGATCATCTGCCTCCACACCGTATCTCGTTCCCACGCAATATTTTCGCGTTGATGAAGCTTGAGTTGTTGAGCTGCGAGGTGTCTATCGCCAGAGGTAACGCATTTGGTGTAAATATCAACAAGGCGTTGTAGAGTCTGATTGAGTCGTTCCTTCGTGTCAAGCATAAAAGGGTAGGTTGTCTCCACAGCTTGATGCATGTAGCGGTCTTTGAGCTGTAAATTCATCAGCACAAGCCCTCGATGAAGATCAGGTTTACGTACCTCGGAGTAGGTGACTTTATCGTATTTCTTGAGGATTTTTCGGAAACCCGACTGGTTGACCTCGACGTAGGACTTCAGGTTGGAGACAGAGATGTATAAGGTCGTGATTTTGCGCTTGAATAGCAAACGGGTGTCGTATGCATAATCAGATCTTGATGTCCAGATGTTGTCACTGACAGCATTCGAAATGAAACTGTCGCGGATGGTATCGCCAATTCTGTTAGCCAACGATCGGCTCATCCGCTCATTGTCAACTGTATCGGCAGAAGACACACTCAGTCGGTGTCGTCGAGAAGTGCCCGTCGCTTCGCGCGCTGGAGGCCGCAATGAGTAGGCCATAAAATATGCACGACACGTAGACACGCACAAATATTACGTCGAGTAGAAGATATTCGTCGCTGGCGTTCCGGGCTATGAGACACACTCTCGTCGTCCTCCTCGTCATCGTCATCATCGTCAAAATAGCGACGATCGCCAGCAAGTCCTTCATCCTCCTGCGCTGCAACAAGCTCTTCCAATTCGGTAACTTGTTCGTGTAAATCCTTCTCTTGAATTTCGTAGAAGAGCTGAATCTTCTTCAACTCCTTGTCGAGAAGTGGTTCGAATACCACGTCAGTGACAGATTGTCCCAGCAAGTTACTCTGCTCATTGGCTTCGACGTCACGATATGGTTGCCCCCCTCCATGCTGCTCCTTCTCCAATTGGTATATATGACGCTTCAAGGAATCGTACCTGGCTCGATTTTTGAGAAACGAAATCTTTTGCAATCATATAGACCATTACTCACGCAATATACTCATCCCACCAGTCCGAGACTGCGTTGAACTTCAAAGAAGAGCTTCAAAAATACATGAGGAATTTGAAATTGTCAGCTGACCACAAGTACACGTACCTAAACTTCATCTTTGGAGCTTGTAAAGGCCGCTTTCGATTATTCTGTTGCTTTGGACGCAACGGTCGGAGGGGAATTACCTCCAACGTAGATTGGGTCGAGATGGTGGATAAAAAGAAGGGAACAAGTCGCTACTTGACGGAGGCGAAACCGATTAGGCGAGGACGAAGATGCTTTCAGCGGCACAGCCACGTGCCGCTCTCAAGTTGACGCGGCCCGGCCCATACTTAGGAAAGACTTGCTGCCCAAATGACCAATATAAGATGCGCTCAAAGACCATGTACCCGAGGCCACATGCCTCACATTCATTAACGAGCTTTGCTTTTGCTATACGCCTCGATTTATAATTAACACACCCAAGTTCCGGCTTCGTGACCCACGATCACGTGGATGTGACATGCACAATGAATTTGCAGGTCTTGGCAGTCGGCTCTCTTTCCGACGAGACCGACTTCTTCGACTCGGAATTCATCGCAAAAATCATTTTATCCACCTCAGTCTTTTTTACCCCTCAGACAAATTGAGCTGTAACCTATCTACTACAGCAATCAAATGGTGCATCTTTTCGGGTTAGGAAACGCGCGAACTTGGGCTATCAACTTTTGGCCTTGGCTTTGGTTTGACTGGAGGCTGCTTGCTGGCTGCTTGCATCCGTGTTGCACCTTTCGAAGCCGTATATCTTTCATGGGGGCAACATTTGACATCAAATCGGACACTCGAGGTCGTAATTTTATTGTCTTTTATTTTTGACGACGCTCGAAATGGCTTTCGTTCCAACGTCTTTGGAGGCCATTGGCTTTGGTACTGCTACGTCATGGTGGTATAGAATCGCATACATTTGATTTCATGCATGTCCATAGGCCATACTTTGGGTGACTGGCCCTATCAAACGTCTAGACGAGGAGCATCAGACACGGCGTTCATGCTAAACCTCTAAGGCAATATCTGAATACGCACGGCGGAGAAGATAAAGAGTAGTAGAGTGTATATCACTCTCGAGTCACCCTTTCATTCTTGGGTTGCCAAGATCCACCCAGTACTACTGTCGCCACTATCATTGGGCACACTATACCCCTTCCGTAACAAGGTTCTTCTGAAGAGCCTGGGGCCTTAACTGTAGATGGAACCAAGGGTTTACAACTACAATGGGCCAACTCATCGGCAGACGGTGATATCAACATAGACTCCACATTGGTGAGGCCTTGGCTGGATCATGGACCTGTTCGGACCAGACACGATTTCTGATATCATGTCATCCAATTCAACGACAGAAGCTGGATGCCCCTGATACCTGGATGTTTTGGGCTATTTCCGAGTCCATGAAAGAATGTAAGACATTCCTACTACGATTTATTGACCAACATCCGCCCATCCGGCCGTTGTGAACGTATATGTACATACAAAATTATCGTGACGGTTTTAGGAAACAGAGGTCACTCATTTATGGAGACACATGGAAGCCATAACAACACTCCTCCTGCCATCGAAAAGTCGGTTTCCGTTCAAGACCGGCTCAATGCGAAGTAAGATATCCCCTGTTAACAAGTACTTCCCTTTACGTCCAATGCCGATTTTCTAGGTGGGCGCAAATTGCGGGTGAACGGAAGTTGATATGTTTATTAGCCGTATGCAATATCAAGCGGTGGATTGTTTTTTGGGCACTACACCGAGATCTCGTATACTTACTAATGAGAATAGGCACCTTTTGTCTATTTTTTATGCACCCAAGTGCTTCGCTTGTCAGTTATCACATGTACTCCAGCACACAGTTTGGCTTGCTTGTCTAAGAACGTTTCATAGTTTTCATCACAACCTCCTTAGAGATTGAAAATAATACCACGAGGTCCATTGTTCATATTTATCATCTCAATTACCTAGTCAAACCCTTGTGAAAGAAAATGCAAGAACGCCCCTAGTGTACCAGCTCTCAAGTGCCTCACAAATCGTGTGCCTCACAATCTTCAACAAGTCCCTATCCCCTGTGGCGTCAAACACCACGAAATGGATCGTCTGAAGGGATTGGAAGTGTGGTCTCGCCAAAATGTCGGAAATAACCAACAGCAGAGGACGATCGAGGTGGAATTGGCGTGAGGAAGCGAAGGCAAATTGGAGGTGAGTCAGTGTTGGATGAATAGTCGCGGGCAGTTGATTAAGGATTAACGGAACCCAAGGAAGGAGCGAAAGGACGCGCTTCGATGATCCAAGGCTTAGTTGTTTCAACGACGTCGTGTAAGATAGATCAAGATTGCTCAATGCCACGTCAGGATACGTGTCTGTAAGTGTGCCATGGCCATAGTTAGTCGCACACGACCTATAGCAGACCGACAACAGAATACGTACGAATGGCTTGAGTTGCGAGTTGAAGACGATGCAAGGAGCCTTTGAATGCCGGTAGAATGTCTGAAACTTGATAGTGTGTTCCAGACATCAGCACCGTCAAATCAGCGAGTTCCGTGGCGGAAACTGTGTGATCTTCTGCTTCCATGGCGTCACTGTCCCATCGAATACGCTTCCGAAGGGAGAAATCCTGAGGGCAACGAAGTGCCATTCCGTATGAGCCAGAAGGAAGAGTTTTTGGATTCGATAGTGGGGGTGTTACGCATTCGACGTCTTCCAACACCAAGTGGCGTAAGCCCTTGAAGTTGCTGAAGAGCATAACCAGCTCCTCCCGAGTGGCAACGTTAACCTGGAGGAGCTCCAACGTAGAAACTGTGCCTAAAGTTAAAATATCAAGGGAAAGAGAAGGTGGTACACTCCATATAAGATTTCGAAGACCGAAGTGGGTGATGTTTCCGGGTGATGTCAAGGCCGACAAGGTATCTTGGATGGCCGCCATCCTTCGTGTATCCCATGCTGAGATAGACACCGGTGGCCCATAGATATATATGGACCTAACTGATGGAATGATAGCTGGTGCAGAGAATTCGTCATGAATGAGGGCATTGAAAAATTGGACCGAACCCCATGCCAGTGGGACGGTAGCGAATTTGTATTTGTAGCACCGCAAGCGCCAGCTCGCACACACTGCACTGCACTGCGCTAAACATCGCATGTCGGATCGCAGGAAATCTATAATCGCAAAGTGCAGCTCCATTGGAAGGTGTGTGATAGAAGGCTGCATCATATACAACTGGAAGTTGATAGGTCTTGCTTGCCCGCCGGGTGAGCTGAGAATAAAGGGCGCTTGGGGGTGATTGTGTCGAAATACCTAGCGCTTCCACTATTTCTAAGTAGTTCCTTCGAAGTCGGCGGATTTGCAATCTCTCATCTTTTTATCCCCTGATGGACGGGTTTAGGCGGTGAAAATCGGATATTTGACATTATTGAAACCTCAACTTCAGGGTAGATGATCACGACCACCGGTTTGAATTCTAGGCAGTACATAAGTGATGCGACCTAGTAGCGCGAAGCTGAAGAGTCCTTTCAACTTGCTTCAAGCGCCGGTCCCGCTGTCGCCGAAGAATTCCATCGAAAATGTCAGACTCTGACAAATTCATGATAATCAACTGGAAACATAACATCAAAGTAAGTATTCGTTTAAAACCCAACTTACAGTTCCATGAGGAGAAAATGTAACAATTTAAAAAAGGAAATATTCGATGTGTGGCTGGGATGGATAGATCCGAATGGCATCATCTTATCCGATAAGTTGTTATCAACAAGGCCTTACTCATCCCGCCTGCGTTGAAAAGCTTGTCCACGCCTGTTATCATGTCTACCCCTAACCTGTACCAAATCGAGTCCACACCACAATTCCAAGAACTTCTCTCAGCCGACCTCGAACGCGTATCATTGCTCAACTTCTGGGCACCATGGGCTGAACCATGCGGGCAGATGAATCAAGTCGTAGACGAGCTCGCAAAAAAGTATCCCAAAGTGCTATTTCTAAATGTGCGTCAACCATTTCCATGCTTTTCGTATCAATAACTCAACTTGTTTCCTATTTGCATAGATTGAGGCTGAAATACACTCTGAAATTTCTGAATCTTTTGATGTTGAAGCCGTGCCATTTTTCGTGATTCTACGAGTACGTCAAGCATGATTGTCCTCATGCACTTATCTGTTCAATCTACAACATAGGGACATACTCTATTGGAACGTGTATCTGGTGCCGATGCGCCCGCATTGACACAAGCGCTTGCAAAACATGGCGCTGGCCCTTCTCCACCCAAACCCCAATCTGAGACGACACAGGTGCCGACGCCTGCGTCTGATGTCGCCGTGCCGAACGGGACTGATAAGTCAGAAACGTCTGAAGAGCTCGAGGAACGCATGCGAGGCCTGATGAACCAGAGCAAGGTTGTGTTGTTCATGAAGGGCAATCCCGAGGCTCCTAGATGTGGTTTTTCGCGCAAAATTTCGACGCTGCTCAAAGACAATAATGTCGAATTTACTCATTTTGACATCTTGAATGATGAGGCTGTTCGACAAGGTACGTATCGACCCTTTCTTCGGAGAGACGTCGATTTATGATGAGTCCAGGCCTGAAAAAGTTGAATGATTGGCCAACGTTCCCTCAACTTATCATTAAGGGCGAGCTCGTTGGTGGATTGGATATCGTCCAGGAGATGGCAGAGAGTGGTGAACTGAAGGAAGCTATTGCTTGAGTCGTCAGTCACTTTATGCTATTCGTTTTTGAGTTAGACCTCCTTTTCTCAGCCTTGTTTTGGTTTATACCTTTTTATGTAGCCTTGTCCTCAATCGACCTCCACCTGTGGGGCATTTCTCAATAGACCATATATGCGTCCCGAATAAAGGTTCGAAACGATAAAGAGGCTGGACAGTGGGCTCGCCATTTATCACGGCCACCCGCTTAGCGCTTAACAATGACGATTTGAATGTTCAATGCCATATTGGCATGTGTCATGCGCTCAATTCATGCACGTGATCTCGAATTGTTTAAATTTCAAATTCTTGTCTTTGTCTTGACTCTTGACCCCATCCTCACCATCTACTTTTCAACCCACCATGGAGGACGAGAGACGCAGAAGATATATTGCTGTAAATCGGTACAGGGATGATCATACTAAAGGACGGTAGGGGAATATCATTGACCTTGTTTTCGCTGGTTCTTGACTTCTTAAAGCCCTATAGAAGAACTCATCAAAACAAATGAGACACTTAGTGGTATCGAATCCCTGCGTCTCAGGACGCACTGCACGTCCATCTGTATGGAACCGAGCCGCGACCTAGACGACTTCGGAGAAGTCCTTTTTCACGGCGACGTGTTTATGATACAAATGAACTCCCTGATACGAGTTGACGACCACGCCAAGAAATTGGGCCCCGTCGTTAATGCTGAAGAGCATGGGAAACTGGCTGGAGCTTCAGCCGCAAAGGAACTTTACGACATGCGTTGGGGACCGACGAAGACACCCATATTTAACTTGTTGGGTCTGTTCTCTTTGATTAGGCCGAGTGAACGCTCTAAATATCTGGATATTGCGCGGCACTTCATCGATGGAATGAATGTCCCCGTGGATGGCGTCGACTTGTCTGGCACCACTGCTCTTTCGCACTGCTTCTCTACCAAACCCGGGTTCGACCTTGAATACGCACAAATGCTCTACGATGCTGGAGGGGATGTCAACCACCGGAACCGTTATGGATGCACCGTCGCTCAGGAGATCTGCCAGGTATACGATCGCACGAACAAGGAGTTCGTACGCAAGGCGACAGCGTCTTTCAAATGGTTCTTGTCTCATGGCGGAAACGTGGACATTGAGGATACGGATGGATGGACGGTGAGAAAAATTGTGGGAGTTTCGGGTAATGCCAAGGAACTACAGGAAGCGCTGGCTAAGGAAGACAAAAGACGTACTGCGAGGGGAGATGCCTGTTGCAAGTTCTGCGGGCGCGAAGATATCCCACTATTGAGGTGCGGTCGCTGTAAAGCCGCCGTATACTGTGCTCCTCCTCGACGAAAATGCCAGAGGGGAGATTGGCCGAGACATAAGAAAGAATGCAAGGCTTGAAGATGTGAGCGCCATCCTGTACATCACTCCTAACCTCCGAGATCTCACCGACTGAACTCAAGCTCAATATCCACTTACGACAACCACTTTGAAGGCCGCAGCCTCGCCGGTCTACACATATTACCATATCTTAGTCTAGCCTGTTATTACATCCATTGTGAATTCAATACTTCCGAGGTCTTATTCGTCCTTATGTCCGGCTCTCCTTATATCCGTCTACAAAGGCCCCGAGATCTGCACTAGTGAACCAGGCATGAATGACTTCGAGCGACGAGCGACCTGTTGGCGCAATTTCCCGATGTCACTGCGTTATGTCGATGAAAACGAATTGTACCGTATGCTGAAAATTGATTCCTAGATTGCTGCCCTCTTTTGACAGGGTGTATGGATGGCGCTAACCTTCGTACGATTGGAGCTGCGTGCTCGTTTCACTTTCCGGCATAATGAAATCTGTGAAAGGGAATCTCCGACGAAGGCAAACTAAATGCCAAAACCGCTATTGTGGCGCCGCCCGTGTGGTTCGAGCTATTATAGTTACAAAAAGCTACAGGCTACTGAAGCAATCTGATGATCAACGTAACGCTATGTTAGTTTACGCGGATCTCAAGGTGCCTGTGGATTTAACGCGTCGTAGATTTTTTCTGACCTCCACAAATCACAGTGTGATCCATGAATGTTATAATTAACGTCATTGTTGACTCTAGATCTGCGTCATTCCTGTCCATAGGAGAGGGATTCCATTCCTTGTTTCGCTCTCTCACACGTACCCTCTACTTCCACCCCTTTGTCGTAGGCATACGAGATATGCTTGCACCAGCTTTAGTTGCATGTATGCAACTGTGTACTCGCGATTAGTCCGCGAACTTGAAGCCAGATGACCGTGGATTCTTTCAAAGTACTTGCAAAGTACTTGCCACTTGAAGCTCGAAGCTTGATCCTCCAGCTGGCCCTTCTTGAATTTTAAGTTTGGACGCCAGCATCGAGCAGCTATGTTGACTATAACTAGTCCAACAATCTTTTGAAATTGGCTTCAACTGAGCTTCAACTCTTCATGGACCCAACGGTTTAGCCGGTCCGGTCCCAATTTGCAGTTCAATCACGATCGATCTTCTACCACAAAACCATTCGTGAAGATTCCTCCTAAAATTAACCTCGGCAGGTGTTGATCTGGCTCTCGCCTCTAGCTGAAGCTGAAGTCTTACTACCAGCTTGTTGCACAGTGGCAGCACTGAGGCCTCGGACCGACACCTGACAATGTGCACCCCCGGATCTGATCTAGCTCAAGCTGGTGATTGGCCCATCATTCAATGAGGCGCCTTGAGCACGTGGGCCATTTCTTCTTTCAGTTCCCCACACGAGTACTCAGCTCACAAAGAAATCTCGATAACGTCGCCCTCGCCCTCATCCTCCCAAGCCCCCGCGATATTTTCTCTCGCTTCTTCTGCGCTTCATCGAGTCCGTATCTATCCATGACTCTTACTGTCGAACAAGCCCATGAGATCGCGAACAAATCTCAACGCGTTCTTTTATTGCTCGATGTTCAGCAAGCAATGCTACACGATCCACCGGAAGGAGTACCAGCAGCTAAAAAAGTCAAAGAAAACATCTCGTTCATTCTCGAGAAAGCACGCCAAGCGGTGCCGCCACCCCTCATTGTCCATGTGCGAAACACCGGAGACGCAGGGGACATGGATGAACCACATACTTTAGGATGGGAGCTTATATTCCCAGTGGAACCTACCGAATTGGTTATAGATAAACGGAAAAATAACGCCTTCGCGGGAACCAGTCTAGGGGATATCATAGACCCCGAATCGATGGAGATTATTGTTGTGGGCTTCCAGACGGATTATTCGATCAAGGCGACGTGTAATGAGGCGTTGAAGAGGGGCGCAGAAGTTGTAATGATACGAGGCTCTCATGCGACTCATGATAGGATCGAGGTACTGCATGGTGGCGGCATCACTCCTGCTGGTAGAATCATGGCTGAGGTCGAGCACGAACTTGAGGATGCAGGAGTGCATCTGTTGGAAATGAAGGACGTCCCAGCCCTTTTTACTGGTCGGTGATATGATCACCCCACCCTGTGTGTTGCGGATTTCCTTTTATTTTATTTTTCAATCTCGCCCTAATGGTGCCCGTCTAGATATCACCCCATATCCATCCATAGATCTACTCTCGATTCTTAATCAACAATCCCTGTTCATCATGTATCGGAATATTGGGCTTCATTTGACAATAATATATTTTAATGGATTTTCTTGAAGCGTTTTGTATATTTACAGCTAACCATACATGGATTTTTTCCAGTGTCGCATCATCGCAATCTCCTCGGACTCCACGGTCGAGAAAGTTTGCTAGTGCTTGTCTGTGTTTGCCTTGCACTTGTTGTGCGTCATTAACTTGCTCTTACCTTGTCCTCAACCATGGTGCATTTGTCTCATGAAATCGTCCAGAATGAGGGATATCATCCTATTTCAACTACAAAGATAGCTCTGAACGATCTGAGCCACTTTGACAATTGCTCTTTGTTTCTTTATTTTGCACTTCCTCCTCTTATATTCGTCGATCCTTATGAACTTGCACACCATGAAGCATTCTACACCTTCAGGCACTGGGGACCGTCGAACTTGGAGCTTCCTGTTTCTGCAATATCCAAGAACGTCTCTCATCTCCTGCTCAATGTGCTTCATACCGACAGTTCGCGCGAACTGGAGGTCAAATTACCCTTACATTTGCGTTACGGGGATCTCGCAAAAGGCCAGTCATCTGGATACCACATGGAACAACTTCCTTGGCCGGCTGGATTTCTCGAATGTCCTTTAAATAGTGAGTTGTTTTTTTTGATACATATGATACTTTTCCGCCTAGCTCATTAGGCACATCAGGTGCAATATCTAGTGCATCATTATCAGCAGCACAACTGCCACGTCTTCCAATTGAGGTTTCCCCGCTGTTTGACCAGACAGCGACCGTCTTCGAAATTTCGCCAGTTGAAACCAACTCCAATTCCAATTTTTCCGACCTTGTGCGTGTTCCTACCGGGACTTCGACGGATCTCGTATACGCGGAGTTTGGAACGGCCTTCATAATATTGGCTGCTTTCTTGTACCTTGCTCGAGCTGCCCAAAATACGTATCACCGGTTAAATCGGGTATTGGTGGATAAAGCTGACTGAGGGACGAAACTAGGCAAAACGAGATCACTCCCAACGTACGTTCTAATCGCACATCGGATACCAGGAACTGATTAGGAGTTCTCAGATACGTATAAATATCATATCAAACGGTTTACAGCGGTTTACCTGCTCCGATATGGAATCGTGAAGGTTCTGTAATCCCGCCGATTCAGATATTCACGGTTCGCGAGTGCTCCGGAGGAGGTCCGGAGGCTGGGTTTGTTGGTAAAATTCATAGGCACCGAGGGCGAGTCTTGATACCGGGGTATGATCTGGTATAATCATTTCGTAGTGTACATCATTTTCCATGAGCTTATACAGCAGACTATAGCTCATCATCAATAATCGCAGGAATGTAGAAAGTTAATACACCCCCTGCATCGGCAACATCGCCGATGTAGACATAAAGTATCATACAGTGGTTTTGACAGATACCTGCAATATGAACAGCAATTGTCAAACGGGCCCCGAAAGATTATTTGAACGACATACATGCAATCGTAGTCGTTGAGACGACATGGCTGCTCAGAAACTTGAAGAAACTTCGAATTGAAACCAAGACGCTAAAGAGCTGGTCTGGATCTCGGTCCTCATCAGGATCTTCGCGTTTATTTTGAGCTAATCGCAAAATGTGAACACTTAAAGAAATCATCGACGAAAAAAGGTGTATACTTTGAGGATTAGTACAGTTTTTCCACTCTGTGTCAACTTTCACTGTCTCAGTATATATGGATAGTTGAAGAGCACCGTTGTTGTTTGCTCGTACGGCAAGAACGTCCGACATGATCTTCATCCTGTCGACAACCGTCCTCAGCTTCTGCAATGGAGGGAGCAAGATATGCACCTATGAAGTGCTCGTCAGACGCGACGAATGGATAGGAATCAAAGCAAAGATTTACGTCGGGTTCAGGACACATCGGTTCATTCATTTTCGCCACGTCTGCCGGTCGCATAACTTCTATCTTCACATCATGGGACACACGGACCCTATGTCCAACTCTCGTCTGACCACTTATCTCAAATGCGAGCACGGCTTGAGCGTTCTTCTTCGCGAGCTTTATGATGACCTCTTCGCTTTCGTAAGCGGATGTGCCAGAGGAGGAAGCCGATTTAAGGGCTGCTAGGAGCGCTTCAGAGTTAATCGCCATTGTGATCTCGTTGTCCGCGTTTGACTGGATGCGATAACCAGTGAACAAGGCATCGACTTTGATCTGTCTATAAGATATTGCGCGTCTTAGCTTTAAAGGTGAGCGAATAAGTGTTATTACGCACGACCAGACCTGGATTCCACCTTCATTCGCGTCGTGATTGCAGATAATATGAAGGTTGGTCTCGGTGAACCTGATAACACATTTCTTTTGTAACTTCTCAATGGACTGTATAATTTCTAAAATTCGAAAAGAAAAGATTTCAGTCGCGTGTCTGGCGCATAACGAGTCAAAAGCATCACTGAAAAACGTGTCTACATTTGAGATAGTCGCTCTGAATCTCATGGTTTGTCCAAGGAATCAGTGACCTATTTGTCTAGGAGAACTATCAGCGACGAGGCACTAGCAGCATTTCAACATACCGGCCAACGTGGATTAGGCCTTTAGAGTGGAAA